>JAAKBH010000726.1:0-125000 GCA_019776075.1 Amaranthus palmeri
TACTGTCTCCTGATCCATTTTCTGATTATTTATTTAAATTGGATAACATAGATTAGTCAAAATGGAATTTTGAGAATCTCACGAAAATTTAGAAAACAAACCGCCATCTCTCTCAAAACTGAAAAAGACCTAAAGGCATGTAAAGACCAAATATCCTACCTTAACTCGTTTAGATCCGATGTGCAAAATCGATTCTTTGAATTGGCTTGAAAATAATGTGATGTTAAAGAAGCCTTAGAAAAAGTTAAAGAAGAAAACATCATGTTAAATATTGAATTGAATCACTTTGAGCAATTTGAGATGAAAGTAGATTATGAATCTAAGAAAGAAATTCAATGTGTACTCTTTCAAATGAAATCCGACCCTAGAATCCGCCTTAAAAAGAAAATGATCGACTTAAGCTTGAATTAAATTCAAGAGATAAAGGGAAAATTAAAGAAGTTCCCAAATGGATTCTTAATGCTAAAACTAAAGGAACCGAAGGTCTAGGATATAATAAAAATGATAAAAAGAAAAAGGTCTACGTTGATCTCCCAAGTAACAAAGTCTGTTCCTTTTGTGGCAAAACCGGGCACCTGAAACATCAATGTTTAAAAAAGGAACAGCACAACAAAACGAACCAAATATACGTCGATAGAGTTTGGATTAAAAAATTTGATTCTTGTTTAATCGACACGGAACCCAAGGATGGCTGGGTTCCACCCTCTAACAACTAAGTTCGTTTTGCAGGTTCTAGTGAGGGGGAACAGCTCATGGTATCTCGACAGTGGCTGTTCCAAACACATGACAGGCGATAGATCAAAATTTCTCTCACTAGAAGCCTATGACGGAGGAACTGTGACCTTTGGCGACAATATGAAAGGTGAAATCATTGCAAAAGGCAAGATAGGAAGGTCAAGTTCCCACGCAATAGATAATGTATTTTTGGTCGAGAATTTGAAACACAACCTTTTAAGTATTTCTCAATTTTGTGACAAAGGTAACTCTGTAAACTTTACTTCTGAGAAATGCATGATTTCTAGGAACGACACAGGTGACATCATTCTGGAAGGAATTAGAAAAGGGAACACCTACGTGGTGGACCTGCACACTGTTCCTAAAACCAGTTTAACATGTCTGAGTGTTATAGAAGATGACCCTCTTCTTTGGCATAAAAGATTAGGTCATGCTAGTTTTTCATTGCTTAATACTTTACGTACTAAAGACCTAGTAAGAGGATTACCGTCCCTAAAATTTCAAAAGAATGAAGTATGTGATCCTTGTGCCAAAGGAAAACATGCAAGGTCATCCTTTAAAACTAAAAATGTCGTCACCACATCAAGACCACTTGAATTAATTCATATGGATCTTTGTGGACCAATGAGAATCCAAAGTCGCAGCGGTAAGCGATATGTTTTTGTCATAGTTGATGATTACAGTAGATTTACATGGACTTTATTCTTATCTAGCAAAGATGAGGCTTTTGATGAATTTGTTGCATTCGCTACTAAAATTCAGAAATCTAGTAACAATCAACTAGTCCACATAAGATCGGATCATGGTAAAGAATTTGAAAATTCAAAGTTTATGGATTATTGCAATGAGCTTGGTTTAAGTCATAATTTCTCCGCGCCTAGAACACCACAACAAAATGGTGTTGTTGAACGTAAGAATAGAACCTTAGAAGAAATGGCTAGAACTATGTTAATTGCTAGTGGTTTACCTAGAAATTTTTGGGCCGAAGCCGTCAATACTGCTTGTTATATATTAAACCGAGTTTTAATAAGACCAATCACTTCTAAGACCCCCTACGAATTATTTAAAGGAATTAAACCTAATATTTCATATTTTCGAGTCTTTGGATGTCGATGTTTTGTGCATGTTAATGGAAAACGAAATATAGGTAAATTTGATGAAAGAAGTGATGAAGCAGTATTTCTTGGCTATTCATCTCATAGTAAAGCATATAGAGTTTATAATAAGAAAACCATGTGTGTTGAAGAATCTGTTCACATTATATTTGATGAAACTAACTTTATGACAAGTGAACAAGAAACAAGTGATTTTAAGATAGGTCTTGCGGATCTGGAAGATGATGAAAATATACAAAAGGAGCAAGATCTAGTAGAACAACAACAAGATCAGAATGCTGATCAAAATCAAGAACAGGAACCACAGGCAGATCAGGAACAGCCTGCAGTTCCTAATCCAAAAAATCAAACAGAAAATCAAGAAGAAAGAATTGAAGCTGAACCTAATCAGAATCAAGTCAGTGAACCTGCTTCCACGTCTGTCTCCACCAGAGACTTTGTTCCAAGACCGTGGAAACATCATAAGTCACATCCACTAGAATTGATCATAAGCGACATGAACAAAGGCATACAAACAAGGGGACAAATGAGAAACTTTTGTGCACACTTCGCTTTTCTATCAACAATGGAACCCAAGAATCATGTAGAAGCTTTGCAAGATTCGGATTGGGTGGTAGCTATGCAAGATGAATTAAACGAGTTTGAAAGAAATAAAGTGTGGCACTTAGAAGCAAAACCGAAGAACAAGAAGATTATTGGACTTAAATGGGTATTCAGGAACAAGCTGGATGAACACGGCATAATCGTTAGAAACAAAGCAAGGTCGGTGGTAAAAGGTTATAATCAACAGGAAGGTATTGACTATACTGAAACTTTTGCTCCCGTAGCTAGATTAGAAGCTATTAGAATTCTTATTTCATTTGCTGCTTTCATGAATTTTAACTTATATCAAATGGACGTAAAATGTGCATTCTTAAATGGGTTTCTAGAAGAAGATGTATATGTGGAACAGCCACCAGGCTTTGAAAACCCAATTTCTCCGGATCACGTCTACAAGCTTGATAAAGCTCTTTATGGGCTAAAACAGGCACCTAGACAATGGTACGAGAGATTATCTAAGTTTTTGATTGAAAATAAGTTCATACATGGTAAAATTGATAAAACCTTATTCTTTAAGAATAAAGGTTCGAATATATTAGTTGTTCAAATATATGTTGATGATATTATTTTTGGTGCTACAAATGAATCGTTATGTAAGGAATTTGCTGACCTAATGAGTAATGAGTTTGAAATGAGTATGATGGGAGAATTAAATTTCTTCCTTGGTTTGCAAATTAAACAAACTGCTAACGGTATCTTTATTCATCAACAAAAATATATAAAAGAACTTCTAAAGAAATATGGACTAGATAGTGCTAAGACAAACCATACACCCATGGCCACTAACATTAGGTTAGATGAAGACTCTTACGGAATTAATGTTGACCAAACGATGTATAGAGGCATGATAGGATCACTACTATATCTAACAGCTAGTAGACCCGATATATCCTTTAGTGTTGGCTTGTGTGCTAGATTTCAATCAAATCCTAAAAAATCACATCATACGGCAGTAAAAAGAATTCTTAGATATCTAAAGGGAACAGATGACTTATCCTTATTTTATCCTAAAAGTGATGTCTATGACTTGAAAGGGTATAGTGATGCAGATTACGCAGGTGATCTTGTGAATAGAAAAAGCACTTCAGGTATGGTACAGTTTCTTGGATCTTGTTTGGTATCATGGAGTTCCAAGAAACAGAACACAGTAGCTTTATCCACTGCAGAAGCTGAATATGTAGCAGCAGCAGCCTGCTGTTCCCAAATGCTCTGGATTAAACAACAGCTAAGAGATTTTTGTATCAAATTTGAATGTGTTCCTATTTATTGTGATAATACTAGTGCTATTTGTATTTCTAAAGATCCGGTGCATCATTCTAGAGTTAAACATATTCATATTAGACACCATTTCCTTAAGGATTTAACGTAGAGCATAAAAATATTATTGTTAAACATGTCAATACTAGTGAACAAGTTGCAGATATAATGACCAAATCGCTTCCAAGAGAACAATTTGAAAAGATGAGGTTGGAGCTAGGTATGATCAAGCTTCACTAATGTTTAATTGCTAGTATTCCTCCTCAAAACATCTTGAAAAATCGGAAGGGTTCAATCAACCACAACAACCAAGGTTGTTCATTCAATCATTGCGAGATTTGGGTATGCTTCTATTTAAATTTATGTCTTAAACTTTATCTTGACTGCTTGCTTGTTTGAACTGATTAGACCAAGTAGCATAACTTATTTTATATTATATATTATTATTTTATTACCCACATATTATAAATTATCTTTCAAAAAACCACAAAAATATTTTTTTATTTTCCACAAATTCCAGCATTTTCTTTCTTTTAATTTATTTCGGTGAGCCAACATATTTTATGAAATGGAAGACGGATCATCGAGGTGTTTCGGAAAGTAGTTATCTTAATCGACATATTCAACGAACTAAGCTTAATTAATAACTACCCTTACACCTTCTAAAACCGCCATTATGGAAGTAGTACAAACCTTTTTCATAACCGTCCATTCAACCCTTTATAACCCACTCCTCATGTCACATCCATCATTCATAAACCCATTACTTGTACTACTCCTAGCAAAACCGTCAAACCCATTTTCCTCCTTCAACCTTCATCAATTCATCTCATCATCACCATGAAATCTCCCAAGACTTCATCTAAACCGAAAACAACAAAACCCATGCATGTCGGCACGAAAAGGACTTTTTCTACCACAAAAGGAAGCTCATCTTCAAAACCCGCAAAGAAGGCCAAGGTAGTAGATCCTGATTGTGCTTAGGAGGTTTGTTAATGTGTATCTTTAAGAAGTTTGGTGTGCCCTTTGAAGGCTTAGAATTTCCAATGAGTGCTAACAACAAAATAGGTGTTAAGTGTCTTTACAACTTGCATCTTACATTAAATGAAAAAGGAATTCTAGATGATGTTGAAGAAGATGTTGAGTATGTGAGTTCTGATGAATAAAAAAAAGAAGAAGGTGAAACTGAAGTAGAAGGGGAGAATGTAGAGAAGGTAGATCAGGAAACTGTTCCCACTGCCACTACTGAGGCAGAGACAGAACAGGAACAAGGGGAAACTGTGACTCAGGGGGAAGCTGTTAGTAAGGGGGAACAGGTTGGGAAGAAGAGATAGAGGAATTAGTGGATGAACAATCCAGTTCAGAGGATGAGGACCTCAATGTGCCTCTCAAGAATATTAGGAAATCATCCAAAAATTCTTCGTGCCTTAATGATGATATTGCCTCTCCAACCCCACCATCACCAAAGCCAAGTTCACCTATACCACCATCACCAATAGCCACTACTCCACCACCATTTACATCACCACCATCACCCTTACCCACTGGTTTTGATGATCCCACTACTATCCCTCCTCCTCCAATTACTCTTGCTCATGTCCATTCTACACTACTTGATATGCAGTCTCAATTATGTGCTTTCCAAAGTGAAGTTCGTGCCTCTCTATCTACCATTGCTTAGCAACTCACCGACATGGAAACACGTCTTGGTGCGAAGCTTGACACAGTGGAGGTGCAGACTGAATATGTTGATGAGGACACTGCTGCCTGATCCCTCCTTTCTCTGTTTCTGTTTTAAAATTTCAATTTAATGTTTGTTGGCCACATCATCTGTACTCTTTAAACAATATTTTCTTTTGCTTTTTAATGTACAGCTGGGGTACGAAACAATTTACTTTTTATGCTTATGCTACTAACTATTTTCTTTAATCCTTCATATTATGCTTCCCTATTATCCCATGGTCTAATATGTTTGCTTGCATGCTTTCTTGATTTATGCTTGGACATCTATTTACTTAGTTTGCTGCTTACTATCTTAATCTGTCTAATGCTTGCCTTAGAGCTGTGATTTGATTCATATCCCTACTTTTTGATTGATGCCAAAAGGGGGAAGAATGGCAAACAAACTTAAATGAATGCTTGTGAATGCTTATGTTTTTGCTTGATCTTGATAATTGTTTCTCTGTTTTGTGTTCTAACCTATACAATGTTTTGAATGTTCTTAGTTTACTTTATAATGCTTAGTTTGTTAACTTACTGTTTGATATACTTAAGGGGGAAGAGTTACAAACAATAGTTATATTGAATATCACTTTGTTTATCTTTGATTCTTACAACTCATAATTTTTGAATTACTTAGTTTGTTGTGTTTCTTAATTTTTAATTTTATGTCTTTAAGTTTCTTAATTTTATGTTTTTGGTTTATACGTTTTTGGTATTTATGTTTATGTTTTGTTTCACGTTTTTTTTTAAAATTGAAAATTTTGAAGTCATGCTTAATCACATGATTTTCGCCAAAAATATTTTAGAGTAATATGCTTGCCTTAGAATTTGGCAAATTACTTGTAACGATTTAATTTACTAAATATGTTTGAACTTGTGATTAATCTCTAACATGTTCAAAGCTATTAGTTTTACTCTTTCTTTTAACAAAGTTTGTTTATAAGTTTGTCATCATCAAAAAGGGGGAATTTGTTGGCCCATTTGAGTTTTGATGATGACTTAACAAATTATAAACAAACAAAGTATTTTAGAGATTGTTTTGTAGGTAATATATCCGATTATCATAATCGTCGATTGTAACTAAGGACTGGTCAATGGCAATCGTACAAGTCAAGGTCAAAGTCAACAAAGTCAAAGTCAGTAGAGAAGGTCAATGAGGAAGTCAAGAGTAGATTTCGCTTCTACTGTTCCAGATATTGATAAACTGATGAAGTTGCAGATAGAGACAGTACGTTGTTCCAAACGAAACCGGTCAGAGAAGAAGTCAACAAAATTAATCAAGAAAATTATTTTAATTTTAATTTTTCTTTTTTAGTTTTGTTATACGGTTAATAACCTAGGAAGCACAAGGAATAAGTCAAGGAATTAAAATAACTAACTCCTAAAAAGTCTCTTAAAATAGCTATTTTTAGCTAGAGTCAAATATTGACTTGGAGTAACCTCCAAGGAAGTTATTTTCCTCCTCACGGTCAATGCCCACTAATCCCTCATCTATAGATTATGGGATTATGGGTTAACTAAATCTAAAAAGCATATAAATTCATTTGTTAACCGGCACAAACCTTTGGCGATCAACATTGAGAGAAAAACATTTCCGAAAATTTTTGTGCCCAAATTTCGTGAGATTCAAGATCAAGAAAAGGAAAATATTGAGTGTTCTTAATCGATAATTAATTCCAAAATATTTCCTTGTGCTATTCTTGTGTTGTTCATCCAATTTAGAGAATTTATCTTGTATGGTTTTTGAGAGAATTTGTAATTAGACTTGGGTAAGTCTAAGGGGGAAGTGAGAAAGAGAAGAGAGAAAGAGAAGGAGAATAGAGAAAGGGAACAAGAAAGAAACCGAGAGAAGAAGAGAAGGAGAAGGAGAATTATTTTGTGTAATAGAGAATTGAATTACATAAAATAATAGAGAAGAGAAATCCCTAGTGGGTCGTGGTTCTTATTCCCACGTTAAAATCATTGTGTTTCTTTAAGTTTTCTTTTATTTTATTTTGAGTATTTTCTTTATTCAAAATTCCGCAAGAAAAGGGCGAAAATACTCTAACGGGAACAAGTAACAATTCACCCCCCCCTCTTGTTACACTTCATCGTCTCTATACGTTTCTACAGTGAGCATAGTAGGTTGAATCGCAATTGCAATCGCCTGAGGGTTCGCTAGAGAGAGAAGGTTTGGTTGGTTTCAAAGACTTTAGGAAAAATTACCAAGAATAATCCAAACTATTCATGATTTTCCTATAATAATCCCACCTATTGATTAACCATGAATAATCTCAACTTTGAGGGGCATTTTCCTAGAGTAAACCCGGTTGCCGGATGACTTGTTATAGCAAGTTTTTATTGTTTTTTAAAAAAAGATAAATTTAAATAAAATGTCTAAAAATGTTAAAAAAATATTCATAAAAAATTTATGATTTTTTTTATTATTAAGAATTTTTTATGTAAAAATTTAAAAATATTTTCTATTTTTAAATTAATATTTAATTTATTTTTCTGGTGAATTACCTACTACCAGGTCATCAGGTTACCCAACTATGCTCTAGAAAAATACCACTCAAAGTTAGGATTATTCATGGTTAATCAATAGGTGGAATTATTTTAAGAAAATCATGATTAGTTTGGATTATTCTAAGTAATTTTTCCAAGACTTTATTATTATTATTATTATTATTATTATTATTATTATTATTATTATTATTATTATTATTATTATTATTATTATTATTATTATTATTATTATTATTATTATATTCTTATTATTATTTTCATTATTTTAATTTTTATATCATTATCATTATTGTTATTATTATTACTTTTATATTATTATTATTATTATTATTATTTATTTATTTATTTTTTTTTGCAAAGTAAGTATTATAAAATGCCAGAAAAGATAGCTGAAGCTTACATCAAGGTTCAACAGACTGAGAGGACTAACCCACCTAAGCTTCTAAGGGACAGGCCCCTTTTCATTCGCTAGGGCAAGAAAGACATCTCCAAAAGAGAAAAAATCTCCTAAACTATACAGTGATACTATATCCCACGCAGGATTTACAATGACATTTTGCAAAAAATCCGAATTATACATTCCATGCATATAAGAAAAATCAGCATCTTTATCTTTGAGGGGCCTTAGCAGGATTGACCCTAATGCCCAAAGTACACATACAGACCTCCAATGCAAACTATTTGCAAGAGCTCAAAAACCAAAACATTCTCAAAGCTCAATTCAGCTTCCAATACTTTGAGTAGAATTTCGTAGTTACTGGTAAATATCAACAAATCAGCAGCTTCCAAAATACACAGACTAACCATTGTTAGTCCAAAAAAACAGGCCAATACAATTGTCACAGTAGTGAGCCCATAAGCATGATCGACCAAGAATGCACCCTCATGTTAGCGTAAGGCATTGATGAAAGGGGTATAGATTGCCCAGCATCGACGAACCTGAGGAAACAAACAAAGGGGAGGGGGGAACCAACTGAACCCGCTTCATACTACCACCACCTATATTACGGTCCCAAGGAATAGAATCAATAGCTGGTATTCACACCAAGAACATCAATACAGTATTTAGATTCATAGCTGGATTATGAACTATGAGCTCCAAACCATGCCAATACGAATGGGTAAGCACCAATAGCGGTTCATCCTTAACCAATCATCCAAGGGTCATTTACAGGACAATGTCAATGAGTTTCTCTGTCTCACACTTGTCAACTACTAGGATTAAACCAATTCATATCAACACCAAACCCGATTTGGGTTCATATCCCTAATTGAGGGAGAAACTCAGTAAAATCCAGAAAAAAGCTGTTAACCAAAACTCATTCCAGTAGGCCATAATAGCCCATCAAAGTCTAATATATCAACAAGCCATACAAGTACCACAGCAACAACCAAATTTCATGCCATATGAAGTAGTTGGAGCATCTTCAATAGGTCTATCTAAAACATAACTCGCTAATTATCAGATACTCTATACAAAAATAGTAGCCAAATGGAAGAACCTCAATGAATTTAGAGATAGGAATAACACACACTGTATTATCCTCAGAGACAAAATCGCATAAGCGATTCAAGAGATTTTCAATACCTAAAATTAGGGCTTTGAATTGACCTTTACATAGATGATTGCACCATTGCAGGGTTTAGAGTAGCACCAATTCAAGAAGAACATTACCTCTCAGAGAGATTCGAACACAATAGGGTTTCGAAATCCTACTCGTCGACCCTGTTCAGCATATTTCTCCATGAAATGGCAGCAAGCCTGGAGTGAGTTTCGAGAATCTTCGCAAACTAGTACTCAAGCCCATAAACGAAGCTCCTTCATCATAAACTATAAACCCAAATTCAGTTAGGGTTTACAACAAAAGACATTCGAAATCTCCAATTAGTTGGATAAATCGAACTCTCAAACAAGGATTCTCAATCGAACTCGAAAGCAGGATACTCGATTTAGGCTCTGAGAATTGCGATCTCGACGATATTCCAAAACCTAAAACAAAGAATGGCTTGAGGACCAAAACTGGTACAGAAGCCCATGAAAACGCCTGGGGATGGTAACACCACCAATAAATGGTAGCACAACCACCGACTAGGCCAGATACTTGGATTTAGTTTTTTTTTTTTTTTTTTTTTTTGGAGTTAGGGTTAACTCGACATAACAATTGGATTGTGAACCCAGCAGTTGGTATTACCAACGGTGGGGTTAGACAGAAAACCTAGCACGCCGGATATCCCTTCCTCTCGGTGGACGGCCTCGCCGCCGGTATGCCATGGCTGGGGCTAAAGGTCGCCCTACCGGGGCGAATCCTAGAGAGAAGGAAGAGAGATAGGCGGCTCTCGAATTATTATTTATTATTATTATTATTATTATTATTATTATTATTAATATTTTTATTATTATTATTGTTTATTTTTTTTATTTATTTTTTTTTTGGCAAAGTAAATTTTATAAAATGCCAGAGAAAAAATGCCGAAGCTTACAATCGGTTCAAGAGACTGAGAAGTAAACCCAAGCTGAGCTCCTAAGGGACAGACCCCCTCGTCATTCGCTTAGCAAGTCGGGAATACAACTCCAAAAAACATACAAAATACCTAGGAAACCAAAAGCTCGACATTTGAGAGCATATACAATAGGCGTTTGCCATGTTGAACTAAGCAAAATACTAAATATTTTCATACACAAGTGTTTAAGACAAAATAAAGGTTTTACAACAATGCAGACAACACTGTCATACACTCACATCATCAACTCAGGCCAAGGAGCAGCTTTAGAATACTCCTCATCATTGATCTGGTATCTACAACATATGGACTTGGTTCCATCAACAGCACAGATGTTCAACAAAAGCAACACCTAGAAGCCAATAGTCCAGCCCATCTGAAACAACATTCCCAGCAGAAACCACATGGGGCACCAGTATTATTGTTTTTTTTTTTTGGCAAAGTAAATTTTATAAAATGCCAGGAAAAATAGCCGAAGCTTACAACGGTTCACCAGACTGAGGTGACTAACCAAACAAAGCTCCAAGGGACATGCCCCTTGTCATCCGCAAGGTTTGGGAAGACACCTCCAAAAGAGGAGAAGAAAACTCCTAACAAAACAAGAGGTTATCCACAATACGAAATTACACAGACATTCTTTACAATATAGCACTAAGCAAAACCAAAAATTATATCTTTTCGTAGTCCAGTATCCCAAGACTGATCATTCCAATTCTTCACAGGATTCGCAGAAGCCTTTTCCAACTTAGTCGGGTACCCATAACAGCAGCTTGTGGATGGTCGTACCAATTGAGGCGTCCATTGCATTATCCTCAAAACAGAATAGTACAAAAATCAAAGACATCCAAAGAAAATCCTTCATTGATATTGGCAGTAGTACACCAAGAAACAAGACCCTCCACTGATTTATTAGAGGACCTCCTAAACTAGCCATCTAATGCTGGCTATAGATCAGCCTGTGCTCAATACCCTGTGCAGCTAGGCTGGAAGGGGCCTTTGGAAGCCAGCCAGGGTGTTTACAAGCAGCAGCTCAATCCTAAGCTGCCTGCCAACCTTGCAACAACCAGGACCTCCAACAATACACAACTACTAACATTGGCAGCAGCCGTATACACACTTCAATTTATATAAGTTCATAGCAGCAGCTTAAAGGCATTAAATACAGGTAAACCAGCTGCACTAAACCTATCTAAAACGGAACAAGCCACAATGACCCAGCTATACACAGTCTAAAAACGGCCTGCACATCACTTTTCCCATAGAACAATGAGTTAAAAAATCCAAGCTATTGAAATTCGTCCTTAAGTACATAAGGCAGACTCCAATTCAACCAAAATCGAGCCTAAGCCCTCAACCAAAACTCTTGAGGTATGCATCAAACAAGAGTACAACAGGTCTATAGGACCCCTGTTCAATACAGCTCAAACACCACAGCTCAAAAAGGTAGAAGCATCTCAATAAGCAGCACCACAAAACAGACTGCAAACCGGTTCAAGGCAACAGCATAGTTCACACTAGCATACCATCCTAACCAGCATTGCACCTCCAGACAGGAACCAAACTATGCCAGAACCTGATTGAGGGAAGAACAGGAGTACCAATAACATTGATACCCTCCAAATACTTAACTGCAGAAGCAGTTCATGAATTGTCAAGTTAACCCAGATAGGAACCAATACCAAAACTAGCCTGTGAAAGCAAACATAGTCCTAGAAAGGTCCTTAAGGTCATCATCAGAAGCCCTTAATTCAATTTGGGGTTAGACGTAACCCTAAATCAAATTAGGGTTTACACAGGAGACAAAACGAAATAGGGTTTGAGAGATTTGAGATGAATACTTGCTCTAACCTGGAACGACAGCCCTGAGACAATTTCTTCACAGGGTTTCGAAAACCAGACCCAACACCTCAACGACTCAAACCCAAGATCGGACTACCTTCAGCAGCTTTAACAAGTAGAATACCATATAGATCCCACTTGATCTTGATCAGAAAGCACCATTGAATATCCAGCCTTTATCTGCTCTAATACTCGGATATTGAACAAAAACCGAAAACCCTAACTCAATTGAGGGTTACAATCAAGAGAAGACAATCGAAACACTCAGGTTTATGAGCTTCGACATTTTAACAGAAACAGAGATTTAGGGTTTCAGCAACCCATTGAACATGCGGTTCATAATCGCCATCAACCTTCTACACTAGCCATAAACTTTGGGTTTTTAGGAGTGTTTAGAGTTAGGTAAACTCAAACAGAACGACGATGGCTTTGGGGACCCTCAACCCCAACTCCTCGCCTTTTAGACCTCATAAGGAAGAAGCACTCCCTGCTAGCCCTTCTCTCGGTGGCCGGCCACGCCTTCTGCGCACCATGGCTGGGCGATTGGAGGTCGCCAACAGAGCGCGGGTCGTAGAGAGAGAAAGAAGAGAGATGGAGGCTCAAAAACTCTTTTAATAATTATAATAATGTTAATGACAGTATTATTGTTATTATTATTGTTATTATTATTATTGTTATTATTATTATTATTACTATTATTATTATTATTATTATAACTATTAGTATCTACTTAAGAATTTTATTAATAAATACTAATATTATTTAATTAATTAATTAAAAAATAAATTAATAATAATGTCATTAACATTATTATAATTATTAAATAGTCATTTATATTATTACTCCCTCCATTCCTTTTTGTTTTTCCACATTTCTAAAACGGGTAGTTCCATAAGTTTTTCCACTTTAGAATACTTTCTATTTTTGGAAAGTTTTCATCCCACTTTTACCCCTTAAAACCTACTTTTCTTAGTTCATACTACTATAATTAATTATTTTATCTCTCATACTTTCAATACAATCATTACATTACACTATTATTTAATTATTTTTTTCTCTCATACTTCCAATACAATCATTACTTTCCACTACTATATAATTAAAATAATACCCACAACTTCCAAAGATTCCATTTTTCTTATTCTTGGTGAAAAACCCAAATAGGAACATCAAAATGGAACGGAGGGAGTATTATCTAATTAATTAATTAATTAAAAAAATATTCTTAATAATTAAATAAATTAATATAATAATATTATTACATTATTTATATTATTAAAATTATTATTTGTATATTTATCTATTAATTATGTTATTAATTAAGTAATTAGTTAATTAATATTAGTTATAATAATAAGTAATAAGTAATAATAATAATAAATTCAAAAAAAATAATAATAATATAATAACAATATTAATATTAATAATAATATTAACAATAATAATAATAATACTAATAATAATAATAATAATAATAATAATAATATTAATAATAATAGTTCTGATCAGATCTGATCTGGTCTGATCTGGTCTGATTTGATCTGATTCCAATAAGAATAAGTAATAAGTCAAAAAAATAAGTTGAAGTACACACCTTCTAAATAGATTCAACAATGAAGTTTAAAGTGATAAAGAATGATAACAATTACAACAAAAATGGGGAAGAAATTGAAGGAGGATAGATAGACTTTGGAGGTTTTAAGGTTTGTTTGTGAAAGAGAGAAATGAGAAATGACAAGAAATAAAGTTACTGGATTTTTTATCTGTAGGCAAAACCGCAACTCCATTAAGCGTTTTACTAGAAAACAAAAAAACAATAAAAAATTTTACAAGGACCAAAACCGCTACTTAAAGTGGCGGTTTGGTCATTTAAAAAAAATGGGGAGGCCCAAAACCGCTACTTTGAAGTAGAGGTTTGGGTATTTTAATAAAAAAACTTTCTTATGCTCAACAGGACAAAAACGCTACTTCAAGTAGCGGTTTAGTAGGAGAAGCTTATTTTTCAAAATAGTTTGGGGAGGCAACTATTATTCCAATCACTCTAGAAATTAAGCTTATAAAAAAAGTTCAAAAAAATTAATTTTTTATTTAGTTAATTAATTTTTGGTTTGAAGAATGTGCAAGTTAGTGGGTAAAGGACTTGGAAAATTAATTGAGTAAGTCATGAAGTTTGAAAAGCTCTCAGCAACAACGTTTTCCCTCTGAATATATATAAAAAAAATTACATGAGATGAAAATCGTTGTTAGGAACAGCGACCTCCCTCAAGAGCTAAAACGTTGTTCCTGACAGCGGTTTCTCCCACTGACCAAAACCTAACACCCAACCCAATAAGGTAGAAAAACGCTACTAAGACAAGCGTTTTTCATGGAAGCTTATTTTTTAAATTACTTTGGGACGACACTTATTTAACCAAATTGTTTAAAAAAAAAAGCATAATAAAAAAAGTACAGAATATTGCTCATCAATCGATCACTTTCCTCTAGTTCTCCCTGTGAAGGGAGTACAGGTATGGATCGTCCGTCAACTTCCCTCACCCAGACCCTGCTCTCGAGCGGGATATTGGGTTTGATGATGATGATGATCTCACAGAAGAATATTGCTCATCAATCCAATCATGTTTCGTAGGTGTTAGAATTCAACCCAAGAAACTAAGTAAAATCGCCACAAGATTAAGAATAAAGAAATGCAAAAACAAGAATGCAAATTAAGAATTTGGGAGGTGGAGAAAATCCCAATATCAATGTGATATTGGACTATAAAACTCCACCCTTAATAACAATTGAAAATGAATGAGTATAAATGAATCTTTGAATGTTGTATACAAGAGCCCCTTAGGTTGATCAACAAAGAGTGAATTGATCAATTTCCCCAATTCCTCTCACTAAAACCCTAAGAATTTAATTTTGGCTCTCCACTCAATCGCAATGACTAATTACAAATGATTTACAATGTGTTAAGTATACAAGGATATACAATGCCTATATATAAACTTTGGAACCTAAAGAACGAACATATGAAGCTTATGTAGTAATATAGAAACTATCACATAAAATAGAGCTGCGCCGACAAATTGCTCGACCGGTCGAGCGAATTGATGCTGGTCGAGCGTGGATCGAGCAAGATATTAGAATGTAGATAGAAGGTTCTGATCTCTTGCTCGACTGGTCGAGTGAACCTCCCTTGGTCGAGCACTGGTCGAGCGAGCTTCAGGTGCTCCAGAATTCATCAAGCTTCATCATATCATCCATATATATCATCCCATACTTTCATGATGCACACATATCATACCATATTACATGTATTACTTGAGCTTTATCGAGTCACCATATTCAACAGTAGGGTTCGACTCTACATCTTAATAAGAAGATTACTCACTAATAGAATGCATAAAGACAAGAAAATTAAACAAATAAATAAAATTAACAACGATAAACACAATTAAAAAGATTGGAAAATAATAATACCTTAACAATGGAACTTGATGAAGAGCATAATCATAAACTTGATGACGATCAATACCGTAAACTTTTTTTTTTTTTTTTTTGAAAATTTGGAACAATATATTAAAAGAACCGAAAGGAAAACAACACCAACACTGAGACTTAAGGAACCCAAAACCTCCGGCTTTAAAAAAACCTCAAGAGGAAAAAAGCCATCGGAAGAGGGAGCCAAGAAACATGCCACTCTGAAACAGCATAGGAGTGAACTATGCATCACCAAAACAGTTTCCAAAAATACAGACGATTACACCTAATACACCAAAAACTAGAATGAAAAAAAGCTAGCAATAGCAACTCCATGAATGTCACCCCTTAGCACACCATAATCACCGATGTATTATGCGCCTCCATCTCAACCCGCCACCTTACAGCTTAACACAAAGCACTCAACACCACCACGTCAAGAATGACTTCAACCCCCAACACCCCCTTAACTCATATGACAAACACCATCAGGGAGGATAAACATCAACACCCATCATGAGATTACTTCACCAGTACCACCATCATCCTTACACACCAGAATTAAGGGTAGTCAAACACCCAGACGCCATAACCCACAAATCAGAAACCCAACGCCACAATAGCTTAAAAAGATTGGAAAACAATAATACCTTAACAATGGAACTTGATGAAGAACATAATCATAAACTTGATGATAATCAATATCGTAAACTTCGAATTTCTTGGGTACTAATTAATCTTAAAAAGAGATTAAGACTTAATTAAGAAAATAATTACAAAAAGGAAAGCATGATAAAAATAAAATCCCAACGTTTTGAAACTACTCAACTAAAATGCATAAAAAAGAATGGTGACCCCTTAAAACCTAAATTATAATCCGAAGTTCTTTAATTCATAATTTCATATATATTAACTTCCAAATTTACCCTAAAAATAACTTCAAAAATTAATGATAACTGCCTAGCAAACTTTTTAAAATACTCCCTCTAAGTTTTTTTTTTATTGACACATCTCCTTATTTGGCAAATTCATATTAATTGTCACATTTTCTTTTTTGTCAAAGTTTTTTACTTATATATACCTCATGTTCACACAAGTAATGACAAAATACCCCCACTTTTACTATTTATAATACCCCAACTACCACCGTTATAATTAATTTAATCAACTAATAACTAACTAACCCCGAGTAAACGGGACAATAAAAAAGACTTGGAGGGATATAATAAAATGTCTAACTCTTCCTAATGATTTCGCCTAACTAACATAACCGCCACTAACCCCAGCCCCCATGAAAATTGATTGATGTCCCCTACATTCGGGGGTTTCGAACATGTGTCGAATAAAAAGAGCGCCAGGGAGCAGTTTCCAGCTTCAATCAAAACAGAGAAGAATTTCGGTCGAAGCTTCATTCAGCCAACATTAGAGACTTGGGTGCAGCAGAAGTTTCGACCGAATTGCATCTGTCTCGGTCCAAGTTAGTTAAACTCGACCGAAATTAACTCAAAGAAGGTATCTAAACATTTTGCAAAGCAGAGCTTCGACCGAAGCCTTCATAATCTAGCCTGATATCATACATAGGACATTTAAACACTGAATACTCAATTAAATGACCCTCGAACTCAAAAACACACATTTAGCGTCTTTTAATCCATCGTAAATATTTTCATAAATAAAGGACGTTATAATCATCTTAATTGAATTCATATATCTTGTTAAATCAGTCACATGAGTATTTAATTATTCTACATTTCAGTAAGCAAATCGATATAATTTATAAGAACGGTTTGCACATTTGAATGAGCTTTTCAGAAAAGGAATGTCGTTACCCTAAATTATAAAACGCCTATCTTATAAGTCGAAATAAACACTTAGTTATTAATATAGCTTTCCAAAATGAAAATTGTGAAAATATTTTTTATGAGGAAATGGAAAGATATTTAATTTCATTTTTATTTAATGTTACAACTTTAATAGATACAATAACTTTTATGAAGCGCGTATTTTATAAGTCTTTCAAAATAGGTAATAAATCCCCCATCTTCCTTACACTCAAATGAATTTGACATACCAATTATTTTTTGAAAATCGTACAACTGATTTCTCTAATGTAACACATATCTCACAAATCAATCTATACATAGAGATTTAAAGTTTAGAATATGAGTGTTGCAATTACTGGTTTCTTATACCTTGAATTCAATCACATAAGGCTTCAATATTGTGTTCAATTGATGTGGATTAATGTCCGAGAGATGAGAAATAGTTTTATTATTAAAAAAAGTTTCATAAATAATATAAAATGGAAAAATCAATTTTTAAATTTTATAAGTCATAGCCTGTTGGGTCAGACCGATCGACCCGAAACCGAGAGTGACCCGATCCGAAAATGACTTGATCCGAGAATGACCTGACCCGAAAATGACCTGACCGAAATTGATTCGACCCGTAACCCGCTCAACAGACCGTTTTCCCAAGTCTACATTGATGTAATCAATTTTTGGCAAGGGATAAAAATAGCCATTTTACATATTTGCTCTTCTTCCTCCCCATATAAATCAATTTACCACTTTTAGGTATCAGTAGATACCTCATAAACACATCGTTGTTGTTGCTTGTTTGTTGTCTGTTGTTTATGTTATGTTTTTCACTCATCTTCTACACTATTTTCTACCATTGTTGGGTTTTAGCCATTCTTTTTCAAGTCTGATTTTTGATCTTATTTCTTGTAGAACTGAGTAATATCGAAGAGAAAGCCAATGTGAACAAAAACATAGGGCACCATCATTGATTTTTAAGCTTAAGTGAGATTCGACTACAAAAAGCTCATGATATCGTCTAATCATGACGAAAGGCCAGAATTCAAAACCACTACAATAAGAATTTAAGAAATTATAATTAAAAGGAATCATTTATTTTCATATATAAAGTTCAATGTTCGACATTTTGTACTGACTAATCTTCCTTTCAAATATGTAACACTCCCCCTTCAAGAGAGTGTTTTTGGTGCCATTTTCTTGTTGAAAAAAATCTAAAGCCTTTCTTGCATGAATTCTGTTTTCCAAATCATTGAATTACTTTAACACTCCGAACAAGTAAACAATTTCGTAGTGACGACAACTTCGAGTAGAATTATATTCTTATAAGACTTCCGCAATCTATCTGCGAGTCAATATTAATTAGCAGTGACATGCTATTACAAGAGAAGGGAGAAAGATTGTTCTTCCAAATTCAAACCAGAGGGTAAAAACCTTAACAAGATGTTGAACATTAATTATGAAGTATTTCCTCCATCAACTTATGAATTTATCATGCATATACAAAAAAAAATGTAAAATAAAACCAGTGGTTAAATCATTAAATCAAACCCCTCAACAAAATCAATTCAAAATGTCAAAATAATAAAATATCATTAAAATATAGGAATATAGCTTTATGTAGCGCTCTGGAAAACACGCAAAATCCATAAATAAAAGGTCTATGCATCCTGATTATGTCTTCCATTAAAAAAAAATCTTATTTCTACACTTCATTCTTTTGATGCGTAAACCAAACCTTAAACGTTTTCCATTACTAATAATATTTTATAATTATATTTTCAAAAATCAAAAATCTCTAAATATTTGCATGATTTAGGTTTAAAAGTTCTTAGATCTTTAGCACAACTTATATTAGTCGATAAACCTTTTAAAAGTACTCTCATGTTGAATATTCAATCCTCACGTATATAATTGTTTTCTAAGATTACATCTTTCACTTTGATGTAATTACATAAAGGATCAATTTTTTTTAAACTCATCATAAGGTTTGTAGATGTTAAATAACATGATCGACACTGAGACATGGAAATTAAAGCATTAAAAGCTGTTTTTTTTTTTTCACCTAACTTTTAGTAAATCTAGGAAATTTTTTTTAAATACAGGGATTCATACGCCAATAGCCATAAGACATTTGCAAGGTCCAATATTTTTGTTAACTAAATAATTTTGTTATTTATTTAATTTATTTATTTTGATTTTAACATTTTTAATTTTTTATTTTTTTTGTATTACCATTGCTATTGAACAATAAGTTAAGAGTCATATAATTATATTATACTTTAAAGCAATGGAAGATTTGAACATGTGTCACCTTGACAAGAAAAGTCTTTTCTTCCAATATTATTACATGTTTTGATTGGGAAGTTTTTTTATTTTTTATTTTTATATTACGGGAATGTATACAATTGCGATAAAATAAAAAAACCATACAATAACTTAATTACATAATTTTTTATTTAAATAATTGATAGACTGTGTTTGACACGGGACTCTATTTAGTTAATCATAAAAGACAACAAATCTTAATTAAGGAAAATTCATCAAATTTATATTTATTTGGTATCTAAATTTGTTAAATGTTATCAAAATAAAAAGTCCAAATGATGGATAAAATAAACGTAGTAATAAATTAATAATATAATTATTAATGTTCAACTCTTTTGGACCTCGTATTTTCAAAAATACTTTTCTCTTTAATATTCAACTTTTCATGTAAGTGTTTTCTGAGGTCACACCTTTTTCCCTAATATAATTATATACATATGATAAACCGAAATGACCGCTTTTTACAAACTTACCCGATAAGTTTCTCGCATAATCAATTGTCTGATCAACACTGAGACGGAAAAATGAAAACACCGAGAGTTGTTTTTTCTTCTAATTTTTCGTAAAACTTAGAAAAACTATTTTTTTGTTAAAATGCATGCCACATGTATAAAACTTTTATCCTCATCACCCTCGTCATGCAATTGCATGACTGGATCCACCACTGTAACAATAAAAAGTATATTAACAAATAAATAAATTGAAAAATAAAGTTATGTTTGTATTTTTAAATATACTCTATTTATCTCATTCTTAATTTATATGTTATCAAACATTAAAATAAAAAATTCTCCTTGCCTATTAGTCTCCGATATAAATAATCGTAAGTTATAGAAAAATAAATTTTGATAACATTAAAATACTAATAAAAATAAAAGTTCAAAGGTAAGGTGATGAGGTTATCACTTATAGATTACTTTCATATTTAAAAAATGGTGTTTGATTTGGATGATATCAGTCGAATCAATTCTAAACCTCCTACTCGTTGGTTTCTATACTATTGCAGAAGAAGAAGTCAACGTGGTTTCTGCATTTGGCGAAAAAGATTGAAATATTAAATTATCTTTAGTTGCAAGAAGAAATATTGTGGGTATAATATACTTAGAGTTAGTCGTCAACAACAAGGAGGTATGTAATATTATAATTTATTTTAGAATTATAATATGTTCACCATATAATTAATTAGTTTTCATGTCAATTTTCAAAAGAGATAAGGTCATGTTTAATTTTAAAAAGTATGCATCGCTTTGTGCCTTAGGAGCCTCGAGCTCAGACTCGGCTGAAAAATGTCTCGGCTAAGTAAGGTAAAACCCACTACCAGAGACATGCGCCTTAAGCACTTCGATGCGTTTCACGCTAATGCGACTCCTTGTTGAATTAGTTAATTAGCTTATCTTTGAAATACAAAATAATTCAGAGTTCTTCATAGTCTCGTTATAATAATTTTGTGTTAATGTGTATTTACCACAAGGATAATGAATGGTTTCAAGCTTGTTGATATTATAATATGCATATCATGTTGTTTGAGTTATTAAATATGTATTAAAATTGATTTTTAAGCTTAAGTGAGATTCGACTACAGGAAGCTCATGAAATCGTCTATTTTACTCGACACTTGGGTTGTAAGGACCTTTTGTGCTTCAGTGCGTCTCGTGCTTTTTTAAATAAGGATCATGTATAATGGTCGTGAATGAACATATTCATCTATTTTTTGTTTAAATTTAGGAGATTAATGGTTTGAACATAATTAGAAAAAAACCCGAGTTTATATTCCCACCCTTTAATCACTACCCCGTAAATTATAATATGTCTGACAATTTTGAATCTCTTTCATACATGCATAACCTTCCTTTTTAATATTACATTTTTGTTTCTCTTATTCATTAATTTTTTTTTTTTGCATTTGAGTATTATTCCAACTAATAATGTAAAAAAGGAAATATGTGATATAAAAAAGAAAAAAAAACATGCATGCAAGGGTGCACCCAAAAAAACACAAATTCTTCACCTCGATAATGATTTATTGATGATGAAAGCAATGGTGTGTTTAGGGTAAAGATAATAATGGTTGAAGAAAAAAGAAAAAACATAGATAGAAATCTTAACAAATAAACTTCCGCCAAAATTTTAAACTATGAAACACCTTTGAAAACAATAAAAAAGTGTTTTCCCAAACCTATCATTTCATAACCTACTTTCTAGAGTCTTTGGATGTACATTCTATGTAAATCTACCAAAAACTCAACCTACCAAAGTTAAATCCAGGGCAATTGAACGTGTGTTTGTTGGATATGAAGTACATCAAAAGGATATAGGTGTCTAACCCTATTAGAAATCATCTTACATCATTATGGTTTTTGATTTCATAGAGTCAACCTATTTTTATAACCAACTTTGACATCAGGGGTGAAAATAGGTAACTATCTCAGTTGGTTGGTCAATCAAGTGTATTGGAACCAAAGCTCAAAAGAACAAGTAGGCAAAGTCACAAAGACCACCAGGTACGAAAGTTGTTGGTTGTCAATGGGTGTTTACAAGTAAATGTAAAGCAAATGGACAGATCGAGAGATACAAAGTGCAATTAGTTGTAAAGGGATACACTCAGACATACGAAATTGATTGTAATGAAACTTTCTATCTAGTTGGGATTATTTTTGGTCAACAGGTGATAGTTGGGATTATTTTGAGCACATTTTCCTTTTATTAATAATTCAATCTTTTCCCTTAACTTGCTATCAGCACACCCTATTAGTATACTGATAGCAAAGTAAGGGAGGGACAATGTTATTTTATTTAAACTAATCTCAAATTAGAATCATTCACAACGGATGGATACAAAGATGAATATTTAACGTGAATTTTTCCTAAAATTAGAACAAATCTTTAGATACTCAATAACATATGATCTTATATTTTGCCTATAAGAATCATGATCTTCCATATTCCTATTCTTATTTGTATTAATGAAATTTTAAAAAATCAATACACTAGTGGAAAAAATACTATCTGTTGCGTGGCATTTGCTGAGGCTTTTACATATTGAAGATACAATTACGATACATATCAACTTTACAATAAAAAAAGAAAATTTTGCCAAGAATAATCCCAACTATCACCCGTTGGCCAGAAATAATCCCAACTATTGATTATTTTTTAATAATCCTAACTATTGATGACGTTTGCTGAAAACATTCTCACTCTATTTTCAACCGGCTGTAGCAGGTTTTTCTGAGTATTTTTTTTTTACTTTTTTTTTTTAACTTTCCTTCATCAAATTAGGTAAACTTACCCTTCACCCTCTCCATCTTCTTCTTCTTCATTTATCCTAAACCCTAAAACTTCATTCATCTTTCATCCTTTCTCTATGGTCAAGATCTAAAAACTTCATCCCTTTAAGATTCAATTAATGGACTTAGAACCTTTATTTTCCTACGAATAAGTATTCTAGGGCTTGAAGATTGCTCATCAATGGAAGAAGGAGTTTAATGGGTTTTTGAACATGGAATGGGTAAATCAATTTTTGAAGATGAAAGGGTAGTTTTACCTTATTTGATGAAGGAAAGTTAAAAAAAAAAGGTAAATAAAAATTACTCAACAAAACCTGCTACAGCCGGTTGAAAATTGAGTGGGACTGCTTTCAGCAAACTTCATCAATAGTTGGGATTACTAAAAAATAATCAATAGTTGGGATTGTTTTTGGCAAATTTTCCTAAAAAGAAATCTCACTCTATTCATGTTTAAATTAAGCAATTTAGTTTTTACCATATCATTTTATATCTTTTTAATTAGATTTGTTTGATTGAATAATTACAAAAGATTTTAAATCTATACCTTGTTTACTAGTTTTTTTTACCATATACAATCAATCTATATTTGTAGTATCTTTTAATTACAATAGACAATTATCGAATAAAATATAAATTATTTATGTAAAAAACTGATTTTCATTAAAAAAAATTTTGGGAAATTCTACATGATAACCTTGAGATATTGGATTTTCCTTTTGTAAATAAAACCTTTTAAAATCCACGCGGCAGCACTAAGGTTTACCCAGTGGTTTACCTAGTTTAACCTTTGTGACCTTTTTACTTATAAAATGTTTGGTAAGGATGTCTTGGTGTTTTTTTTTGGATTTTATACATCGAAACACAATCATAAGATCAGATTTTCCCTATTTTCCTAAACCATATTCCCCAATTCTCAAATTTGAATATCCCGTTGTACTTGAGTATGATCTTCATGAATATTGAACTCTTCACCAACCCTAAACAACTTCCTATCCCCAAACCATTTAAAAAGATTGCAAAAATTACATTTGTAGTATAAATGACCAAGATTAATTTGCTTTTGAATTCAAAAATCTTTATCTTTGTCAATCTTTGTGGTTATAATTACATTTTCTTGCTCTGCTCAAAACCACTTCATTATTGTTACCAAGTGAACTTGAAGAATAAATTTGAAGAAAAAAAATTCATCTCGAGCAGAATTGTTTTATTATACTTCCTCCGTAAAATGTTATTTGCAACTTTGGTAGGGTGCGCGGACTCCTAGGCAAAACTTTTAGTAGTGTATTAAAATAGATTAATGAAGTTGAGTGGGGTGGGATTATAGTATTATAGTATTAAAAAGTAAGAGAGAGTATTAAAAAGTAAGAGAGAGAGTATTAAAAAGTAAGAGAGAGAAAATAAAAAAGTAATAAAAAACTTTCTATAAATGGAAAAAAAAAGAAAGTTGCAAATAATAGTGAACGGCCATTTTAGGTAAAAGTTGCAAATAATATTTTACGGAGGAAGTATATTAAATATATTTAGAACTTTAAAACTTTTTACAAACTTAACTTAAATTTTAAAACTTTTTACAAACTTAACTTAAATTTTATTATATATTAAATATAGGAAAATTTGCCAAGAATAATCCGAACTATCACCCGTTGGCCAGAAATAATCCCAACTATTGATTATTTTTTAATAATCCCAACTATTGATGAAGTTTGCTGAAAACAGTCCCACTCTATTTAGCAGGTTTTTTGAGTATTTTTTTTACCTTTTTTTTAACTTTAATATAGGTTTACCTAATTTGATGAAGGAAAGTTAAAAAAAAGGTAAAAAAATACTCAAAAAACCTGCTACAGCCGGTTTAAAATAGAGTGGGACTGTTTTCAGCAAACTTCATAAATAGTTGGGATTATTAAAAAATAATCAATATTTGGGATTATTTATGGCCAACGGGTGATAGTTGAGATTATTCTTGGCAAATTTTCCTTAAATATATCTAGAACTTTAAAGTCTTAATTTATAATACAAAAATAAGAAAACGTTTACATAACTAGAAGTAAAAAGGGAGTGAATATAAAATGGAAATCCATGTCGCGCACGTAGCATTTAATACTTATAGGCATCGTCTCCATAGCAGAGCTAACCTGAAAATGGATCTAACCCCCGTAAGGGATAGGCCCCATCAAGGACTATCAACAATTGAATTGTTAAGTAATGCAACAAACAATGCAACATTTTAATAAGAAAATCATTTGAAAGTAAATATTTTAATCCTTTGCTCATTTAGGTAAATCCACTTTTTAATCAAATTCTTTCAATCAACTTTTGTTTGGCGACACATAAAAACTATATTACATCACAATGTAATATTTAACGTTAAAGAACACATTTTGAGGTAATTAAATTCCTCACAAAAGACACAATATTTGTCAACCATCAAAACAATACTTAAGACAATATTTTAAAACATAATAAAAATAATACGGAAACAGGGAATATGTAGTGACCGCCAGAAGTAGGCTTGATCTAACATTCTGGTGAACGGGTGATCGTCATCACCTAAAACGGCTCTTGCAAGAACTAAACTGGATCGGTTGCTCGAGGTCGATCCTAAAAGGTACCTGGAATCAAGCTCTAGGATTTTCACACAAAACCGGATACATAGTATCTGTTGTCCAATTCCCAAAACAACAAACATTTATAATGTCTAATACTTTATACAAAACTTTAAGTAAAACATGCTCTTGTAATATTTTCAAAAACAATGTTAACAAACTTTATTTTATTAGATACAATTTCCGTATCATGGATAAATTTTATTAAAAATCATTTTGCAAAGCTAATAATATTATCACATATAAGCAAAATAATCAGTAATTAGTTAGAATACCAACCAACTCATCATCAACAACACATGTAAGAGCTTGACTTATCATCAATGGAGTTTAACAAAATTTTACCCCCAATCTTAAGTTCCAATACCCATTTTGATTCAAACCCATTTAATATATACTAACCAGATAAGAACCCATAACTCAACAATATCCATCCGTAAAAACCAATTGAAGAACAAATAATAACGCTAGACACATTGTAAAAAGATTACTCAATTACTTACATGATCATTTCCGAGATCAATCTTTCATCACTAAACTAACATAAGTACACCTGCACCTATAACCTTTCTTAATTTCATAAAGTTATAACGCACTTCTAAATAATAACTTATATACTCCATAACCGATTCCTGAGTCAGTTTCGAATATGGTACTTATAACACTTTCTCATATTAAACACAATCCAAGAATCCATCACTAAACTAATGTAATCACACCTATCATACGTTTAAATATCAGTCCCAAGTTAATAATAAAGTTTACACACTCACCCAAGCAATATCTAAGCTTAGTGAAATCATTAAACTTTTTTAACCACTTATATGAAGAAACATGCTCACTCAAAGGCTTATAAATAAAATTCTAATTAATATTCTTGAGTAATTCGAATTGGATGATAAACTAGACTTCTATACGGTCGTAACGACTATAAATATGCCTAAATCCAATTTCGGACGAAGAAGATATCGCGTTTCTAAAACAGGAAAGAAAGCTGCCAACTACTGACTTCAGCAGCATAAGGTGCTCGTTCGAGCACTCTATGTGCTCGTTCAAGCACAATCTTCCCGATGCTACTGTCTACTTCTGATTTAGCTTACTGACTTCAACAATATAAAGTGCTCGTTCGAGCAATTCATATGCTCGTTCGAGCACAACCCAGAAACTCAACGCAACAAATCCAAACGCAATGTCAACACCACAAACACTTATAAACCAACCTATAACAACAATCAAACCATACAAATAGCACTTTAATCTTCCTAAACCAAAACTTGAAAATCATATAACTTCAAAACAACATGAAATGCTCAAATGTCAAGTTACAACAAAATCAATTTAAATTAAAAGCTTAGATGAACAAACTTAATTTACTTAAAATCAAGTTCTAAAATAGCTTTTAAACACTTTAAAAGAATCATTGAATTGTGTCTTACCACTAAATGGATAATTCGCCATGAAAAGCTTGAGAATCCATGAAAACACCATTGTTAACGTAAGAAAGCTTCATGCATGTAGTTCAAACACCATGGATGACCAACCTTCAACCTTGGATAGCTCCAACACCCCAGACATGACCTCTAGATCCTCAAATCATCATCAAATCAAACATTTGATCACAACTCTATACTCAAACAAGCTCTAACATCAAATACAATCCAAGGTAAACTTCAATTAAGCTCCATACTCCATATAAATTTTGAAGAGATTGAAATTGAATTTCAAGAAGCTCTTTATGAGAATAAGGGTTATCTATAGTAAGGAGATACTAATAATCTCTTCATGATTTCTGAAATTATGAGAGAAAATGGTGGAATATAGATTTTTAGTTTCTTGCTCACTTGGGATAAGATGAAGTTTAGGATTTTGCTTATTTGTTCACTTGGAGAAGGTAGAATTCTGAACATGGGTTTGCTTGTATACTTGTAGAAGGTGGAATTCAAAATTTTGTTTTAGAAGTGGTGAGAGTGATGGTGGTTATGACTTCCACTATTACACATGTATAAGAAGAAGGAAAGGTGGAGTGTTGGGTGGGTATTTGGTTGAGGTGGCATCATAAGAGGGCTTCTTGCTTTCTTACCCAAGCTTAAGGTGTATAAAAATACCCGTATAGTCGTCGTGCAATTTTTTTGTTCCCAAATAAATACAACTAATACCCAAAGATAATATTCAATTATACTTAATCCCAATAAAATCACACAATCAAAATTTAATAATCCCAAATTTACTAAATTAATTACAATTAATTAAGCCGCTAAAATTGGAGTTATTTCACTTTCATTCATTTATTAGGTTAATTTTAGATTTAGATTTATTTGCTATTTTGCGTTTACTTGTTTAGATTTATCTCTTATTTTTTGTTTAGTTTTCCCTCTTTTATTTTAGATTAGATATATTTGTTGTAATTTGTTATTTTAGATGTATTTGTTATTTTTTTCGTCTTCTATTTATGGTTTTTTGTTTATCGTCTTTTGTTTTGTATTATGTTTATTTTTTTGTTGTATTTTGTTTCATGTCTTTATTTTCTGTTTATATCTCGTGTATAGTATTTCGTCTACTTTGTGTATATTAGTTCGTTTATATTTTTTATTTAGATTTACTGTTTTTCGTCTGCATTGTGTATATTATTTCGTCAGCTTTGTGTATATTATTTCGTTTGCTTTGGCTTTGTTGTATATTAGATATTAGTTCTTGTTTTGTTTTTGTTTTTTTTGTTTTAGTATTGGTGAAGTTAATGCCTACTCTACTGCTTCTTCTAAGAAAGTTGTGAGGAAAAGGATGAAAGAGATCTCCAGTTTGGGATCACTTTGACAAAGAAGAAACTAATGAAGGAGTTCAAGCTTCTTGCAAATATTGTAAGATCAAATACAATTGTGATACAAAAAAATAATGGAATCGGTATTTTGTGGGCTCACGTTAACAAGTGTCGTAAGTATTCCTACAATACTCCTAAAGATTCAAAGCAAAGTTTACTTTCCTTTCAATATGATGGTAAAGATAAGCAAGTTGGTAATGTTAGTATTACTTATAACAAATTTGATGCAATGAGTTATAGAAAAGTCTTTTCTTTTATGATAATAGTTGATGAGCTTCCATTTAAGTTTGTTGAGGGTCAAGGTTTTTTTCATTATTCAAGTGTTTTAGAGCCTAAGTTTTGTGTGCCTTCTAGAGTGACTATTGGTAAAGATTGTTATGAGATTTTTAAATTTGAAAAAACAAAGCTTAAGAGTTACATGAAAAAGATTGATGGCAGAATTTTTTTTTAACTATTGATACATGGAGTTCTATTCAACAAATCAATTACATGTGTTTGACTGCTCATTTTATTGATAATGATTAGAAGTAAAAATAAGAGTTATAAATTTTTTTTCCAGTTCTAGTCACAAGGGTTATGATATTGATAAAGCCGTAGAAAAAGTTTACTTGAATGGGTGCTGGATAAAATATTTTGTATCACAATTGACAATGCTTCCTCTAATGACAATATTATTGTTTATTTGAAAAGAAAGATTAATGGTTGGAAAACAGGGTTTCTTAAGTGGCATTTCTTACATATTCGTTGTGTAACTCATATAATTAATTTGATAATGGTTGGTGATGGAATGAAACTTGTTAGTGATTCAATTCAACGCGTAAGGCAAGCTTAGATTCATCAAGCAGTCACCTACAAGATTACAAAGATTTAAAAAATGTGTTTTAGATAAGAAAATTAGTTCCAAAAAAGTGTTGTGTCTTGATGTGATTACTAAGTGGAATTCTACCTTTTTGATGTTGAGTGTTGCTACTGATATCGTACTCGCATTTGAGAGGTTTGCAGAGGAGGATCCTCATTATGAGGCTGAGTTGAAAGAAAGAGATAAGAAATTACGTAAGCCAGAACATGATGATTTGGAAAATGTTAAAAGATTTGGTGAATTCATAGGAAGTTTTATCATGCCCGTCAAAGGCCCTGTGCAAGCAGCCCAGTAGCATAGGGCCCCCAAAATTTTGAGGCCCAATCTTTCATCCTTCTATTCTCTAGTTTTCTACATTTCCTTTAATACTCTCTAAATCTTCAATGTTCCTCTAAATTTTTCATACTTTCTTAATTAATTTTTTATGTTTTTCCCATAAAAATATTCCAAATTAAAATTATACCTTTAATTCTTCGTCTCTTTGAATCCTCCATTACAACGGGCATGAAATTAATCTTGTTTAAGCATAATATTTTTTTAGGGCCCAATTTCAAAGTTTAGAACAGGGCCCCCAAATGATTAAGACGGCCCTAGTTTTTATGAGTTGACTTTGCTTGTTTTTAGATCTTAGTATGTTACCACTAATTTTTTCATGAACTTGTGAATGTTTTTGAACTTTTGAATGATTTGGGTGTTGGTGATGACTTGGAAATGTCAATGATGGCTAATAAAACGAAAGAGAAATTTGACAAGTATTAGGCTGATCTTGAAAATTTAAACTTGGTCATTTTCATAGTTGTAGTATTTCATCCTCGCTATAGGATTGATTATGTGGAGTGGATCACTACTACAAATCATCACTTGTGCCACAGTAGCAGTCGTGGCACAAGTAAGAATTTCCCATGGCTATGATGTCTAGCCACGAAAATTTTAGTTAGAGACTACCGTGGCACAAGTGATCGTGGCTAGATTGTTGCCACGGGAAAATTATGGTTGTGGCAAAAACTCTTTTTCTTGTCACGGTAGATCCCGTGGCTAATTATATTGTTTTGCCACAAGCATAACCTGTGGCTAATTATATTCTTCTGTCACATAAAGTGAATCATTGTAAATTATATTCGTCTACCAGGCGCACTACACGTGGCTATAAATCATTTATACACTAGACTCGTATACAAGGAAATTCAACTAGTAGTATGAATTTAATGTTAACAATCAGTAACATTCCTTTCACACAAATGCCTTGGGTAGGATTTGAACACAAGACCTTCAAGTTGGCATACCAACACTCCAACCACTAGGCCATAAGTTATTTAGTGATAACTTAAATTATGTTATTATACTTATAAAATATAACACTCCTACCACTTAGTGTTTTATTTTGTTTTTTTGGCAAATAAAAATTTTTTTTCATTCACCAGAAAAAAGTCAAATACATCAAAACACAGGACACTCGGAAAATCCTATTTGCATCAGTGTGGAACCGAGACCCACCTTCTAGGAAGGGTTGCCCCGGCCCACTCTTCATGTGCATACGGGCAAAAACCGAGGCCGAAAAACTAGCCGACGTAAAAAGTCAGCTAACCAAGATACAATGTCGAAATAAATACATCAAAAAAAATCAGCAAAGTAATAGCCAGTAACATCCACAAATGGAGCAGCCTCAGTTGCACAAATAGCATCACATAACAGAGGCAGAATCAAAATATCAGCAACATCAGCAGACAGCAGTAGTTATCAATAGCAGCAAGCAGCAAATCAGCAAGCCAATACAAAACAGCAAGCAGCAGCAATGAACAAATGAATTGCATCAGCAGCAGCTAGCAGCAACTTAGGCTGACATATCAGCAACCTTCAACAAACAGCAGCAACAATATATAGGTTGACAGCAAGATCAACAACCTATTCCAATGCATAGGTATCATCCAAAGAAGCAGAAGAACATCAAAAGGCTTCATCAACACTACTGGCAGCAACAGCATTCAAGAAACATAGCAACGGCAGTAGCTAGTGATAGGAGCATCCGCATATGATGCAACATCAAATGCTTACATCAGTAGACCAGCAGTCAGCAGCAGGTATTCAGCAGAGGTCATAGCAGTAGACCAGCAATCAGCACCAGTCAGCATCTCAAGTCAGAGGACAGCAACAACACTTCAAAAGAACAACAGTGAAGCAATTCCATGAAGCATGCTTGTATCACATAAGGCAGATTGTATATTGGCAGACATCAGCTTAAAAGAACCAGGAACAACATCTGCATTAGTAGCACATAAGGCAGCAACTACCAAGTCCATAGGAGAAATCAGTAGCACACAACACATGCACTCCTGCAGCAGTAGCCCAGCATAGCAGCAGATCAGCACATATAACCCAGCCCAAACATCTTGCACTGCACAAAACACTAACTCAACAGCAGTCCATCAAACATCAATGCAGCAGCATGTAAAATCAGTAGCATAGACAGCAGACAACAGAAATATTAAGATCAACAACAACTGCTTCTAACCAACCACACCCATGACACATCAACTACTTCCAACAAACCAGCAGGCACTCTAAACAGCAAAAGCTAGCTTGCCAGGAACCACAACATAAGCACTCAGCAAATCACCAATATATAAGACAAATCAACAAGACTCCAGCACAAATCAGCATAACCACAAGCACCAACATACAGGCAAATCAACAAATGACTAGCTAAAAGGCTCAACATGCAATATAGAGCATCTATGATTAATTTCACGTTGAATCATGCCGACCACAAAAGAAGGGGACCAAACACTATTCATCCATATCGCTTCATTCCTACATCTCCAGATATAGTAGATAGTCGATGCATAAATGGCAATCATCACCTGTTGCTTAGAGCGAGTGAGACCATGTGCCCGAAAATTCATGCGTGTAAAAGGTTTTAAAGTAATGCCAGTCCACCTCCTGATTGCCACTAGGCACAACTGACTAAACGGGCATTCAAAGAAAAGATGAGAGTGAGTTTCCGAACACGCCTCACATAAAGGGCATAGATCATCATCCACAGCTCCAATTCGAAATAATTTATCCTTTGTTTTCAATCCACTCTTTGCGGCCATCCAACAAATAAATCTTGCTTTAGGTATGGAGATCCGATTCCATACAAGATTCCTCCAACGTACCTTTGGTTGAGCCGGCAAGATAGATTCATAAACCTCTTTAATTGAATACGTATCCTGACATATCTGTTGCCTTAAAGCTGCAGAGATGCGACAAAGCTTCTTGATAGTTCAGCTAGCTGTAGGCGGGGCATTGAAAATCACCCAAGATGCACCTTTAGTATAAACCCCATGAACCCATTTAACCCAAAGGGATTCCCTCATCATCTGAATATGCCATAGAATTTTCCCAATGGCAGCCTGATTCCATAGATGAACATTACGTATACCAAGGCCCCCGACCTTTTTAGAGGTGCAAACATCATTCGCCAGGTTTAGAAGAATGAGCAACGCCAAACCACAAGAAGGATCTGCAAATGGAGTTGATGATAGTGATCACTCGCTTACGTAAAATAAAGATCTGACACCAGTACGAAGTAATCCCTAACAACACTGAATTGATGAGCTGTAACCGAGCAGCGTAAGACAGTTGTTTATGTTGCCACGAACTGATTCTCTTGGTCATTTTATCCACCAATTGCTCACATTCAGCAATACTAAGGCGCTTGGACAACAAGGGAACACCTAAGTATCTGAAAGGAAGTTTACCAAGAGAAAACCCAGAGAGATCAAGAATGTCATTTTGAAGTGTAGCATCTATCCCTGCAAGATATATAGCCGACTTATCAGTGTTAGCACGCAGCTCAGAGGTATTGGAGAATACCTTAATACAGTCAAAAATAACTCGAACAGAGGAGATATCGCCTTTACAAAAGATCATCAAATCGTATGCAAAACAAAGATGAGTGAGCTGAATGGACTTGCAACGAGGATGAAAACCAAATGAACCCACAAGAATTTTCAAACTGCGAGATAAATACTCCATCCCAAAAACAAAGAGTAATGGGGAAAGAGGATCTCCTTGCCGTAACCCTCTTTTGGCCGCAAAAACCTTAGTGGGCGTCCCATTAATCATTAAGACATATCTAGTAGCCGTAATACACGCCATGACAACTTTGATGAACCGATGCGGAAAATTAAGAGCGACCAGCATCTCCTTGAGAAATTGCCAGTTCAACGTGCCGTATGCTTTACATAGGTCGATCTTCATGAGGCAACTAGGGGCACACCCTTTCCGAGAATAGTGCTTCACCATATCCTGGCACAATAGAATGTTGTGCATAATGCTACGGCCAGCAAGAAAAGCTCCTTAAGCTTGATCAATCAAAAACTCCAACACCCGTTTGAGTCGAGAGCACAAGAGCTCAGAAATACATTTATAGAGCACATGACTACATGAGATCGGACGGAAATCACCCGGGGGAAAAAGGAATGCAAACCTTAGGGATCAACGTGATTGCCCTGATATGCCAACTTTGTAACATCTTTCCATTTTCAAAGAATTGTTGAATTGCTTTTATGATATCACATCCTACAACCTCCCAAGCAGCCTTATAAAACTTGCTATTAAAGCCATCAATTCCCGGAGCTTTATCATCTGGGATACTCCATAAAGCTTCCTTGATTTCAGCAGGAGAAAAATTAAGATCAAGTAATGTATGATGTTGAGCAGAAAGAATCGGACCTGAATACACCGTATCTAGGTTAATCGTACGTCTGCCCAAATCCTCATAACAAAAAAGACCAGCATAAAAGTCAAAAAAAAGCCTCATGGATGTCCACCGGATCAGTGAGATCTCGACCCTGGTATTTGATAAAAGCAATTCTATTATGACGTTGTCTGAGCTTGATACTCTGATGAAAAAAGGAAGTATTATCATCCCCAAATTGAACCCAATTCAGCTTAGCCTTTTGGCGAAGGCTATCCTCCAACTCCTCTTGAAGACGGCGAAAATGAAATGTAGCAGCCTGTTCTTGAGTAGCTAAAGTAGGATTAGGTCCACACTCATGAAGAAGATTCTAAGTAGCTAATGTATGGTGTTTTATTATTATTATTATTATTATTATTATTATTATTATTATTATTATTATTATTATTATTATTATTATTATTATTATTATTATTATTATTATTATTATTATTATTCACTAGTGGAAAAAACGTCATAGGCTGCGCATCAAATGCTGCGGTTTTCAAAATACGCAGCAAATAACAAAAAAAAAAAATATTGAAGACTATTTGCTGCGGTTTTAGTTATGACCGCAGCAAATAACAAAAAAAAATTAATCAAATGGTAATTGCTGCGGTTTTAGGCATTAACCGCAGCCAATGCTCTATTAAAAAAAAACCCTAAGTTCTTTACATGATGCGCCATATAACATATCTCCCTCATGATTTGAAACTTTACTTTCTCTCTCACTAAACCCTTTTCTTTCTTATCCTTATCTCCCTCATGGTTAACAAGACAAATCTCTCCCATGTTTGAATCAAATTTGCGCCTCAACAATCAAAACAACCCTTATCTCCTTCTCTCCCTTATCTTTTTCTTTAAATCAAAAATCGTCCATGTTTGAATCAGATTTGCACCTCAAAAATCGAAAACCTGAAAATCAAAACAAACCTAAAAATCTTCTTCTTTAAATCAGATTTGCGCCTCAGATCTGGAAGATTTTTGTTCATGAAGATGAAGCCTGGTAAAATTATTTGTTCATTGAAATTTCGTTTTTGTTCTTGAAGATGAAGATGAAGCCTTGTTCTTGAAATTTCGTTTTTGTTCTTGAATATGAAGATGAAGCCTCAGATTTGGAAGATTTTCATTTTTATTTGTTCTTGTAATTTTTTATTTTGTGTTTTGTATTTTGTATCTTGTAATTTGTATTTTGTATCTTGTAATTTGTTCTTGTTCTTGAAGATGAAGATGAACCATTTTTTTTTCGTTTTCTTTATTTCTGTTTATTTCATTTATTTCGGTTCATTTTTTGATTTTTTTTAATTTTTTTGGGTTCATCGTTTTTTGATGTTCATCGTTTTCTTTGAAGATCTGGGTTTTGGGTCGTTTTCTTTGAAGATCTGGGTTTTGGGTCGTTTTCTTTGAAGATCTGGGTATAACGAAATGAAAAAAAAAAAATAAAAAAATAGACGCATTAAAGGCTGCAGTTCTTTTATAAAACCGCAGCAAATATTACTCTTTCTTTTGATCTGAAAATGGCCTATTGGCTGCGGTTTTAATGACCGCAGCCAATAATTTTGTTTCATTTGCTGCTATTATAAATGCTGCGGGTCAAAATCGCAGCCTATAAAGGGGAAAAAACCGCAGCAAATAACATTTTTTCCACTAGTGATTATTAACTAGTTGAACAAAATTAATAAAAGAAAGTTATAAAATTATAATTAATTGAAAAAAATTAGTTGCAAAATTAAAATTCATTTGGTCAACTAATATTCCTAAATATAACAAAATTAGTCGTATGTTAGAATAATATTACTCGTATTAATATATATTACTTATATAATATTTATCAGTTATACATTTTTTTTCAATTTAAAATTCCGACTTAAAATTGATTTAGTAGCAATTTAGTCGGAAATTACGACTAACGCTTGTCAGTCGGAAAATTAGTTAGATACTTTCAGTCGGAATTTTCGTGTTTTTGTATAGTGACGGTTAGAGATTGAAAAAAACATTTTTCATGTGATCTTTAATTTAAGAAGATGATAAGATCTGATTTTCACTTATTAAAAAATTGGAAAAGTCTTGGAATAGGTTAGAAACAACATTTCTGTGTTTTTGTTGAAAATACTTTAATCTTACCTAAAATTATTGTTTAAGGTCTAGCATGAATATTAAATTGAATAATTGTTTATAGAATTTTTTTTTCTTATATTAAATTAAACGACAAGGAAAAATAATGACTTATTTTCTAATAAATATAGAACTAATTAAGTTGAATGAAGATTTTGAAATTTAAATAATTGATAAACTTTTTATTTTTCAAATTTTCCCTTAAAATATACTATCCATGGCAAGATCAAAACTTGCGAATAATTCAAATTCAGGTGTCTAATTTATAACACAATCACACAATATCCTGTTGACTGAAATTTATGAGGAAAAGAAAGTAAAGTCAATTGCGTTGAAATTAACTGGGAGTTTGAATGCTTCATTTGAGGAGTATCGTGGTTCGTCATCAAGTATATCGAATAAGGAAGAAGTGTCATCTTCTACTAATTAGAATGAAAATGTTTCGTTTGCACAAAAGAAAATTGAGTATTTAAAGAACAAATATAAGAAACTTAACAAAAGTGTGAGAAAGAGGGAGAATAAGAGGCTGAGTTTGTTAAGTATTTGGAGTAAGATATTGAAGAGGATTCTGACAATTTTGATATTCTAAGTTGGTGGAAGTTTAATAGTCTTAGGTTTCCTACCATGGTAAAAATAGCATGTGATGTGTTGGTCGTCCTGATCTCCACCGTGGCTTCTGAAAGTGTATTTAGTACAGGTGGAAGGGTTTTGATTCTTTTAGGAGTTCTCTTACTCCTAAAGTTGTGGATAGTTTAATTGGTGCTCAAGATTGGCTTCGTTTATCCCCTATTCCTAATTTTGAAGAAGCTTTGAAAGATCTTAAACAACTTAAAGAAGGCAACTTATTTACAAATTACATTAGTTTGTAATATAGACAAAAATGAGTTTATTAATTCTTTTTTTGTGTTTTTATTGCAAGATTTGAGTAAAATGATTTTGGAAGATCTCGGTGATGATGGCTCAACATATCTCAACACCATTGTGAAGAGGAGGATGGTGGTTGAAGATTGCATTGAGTGTTGGATATTCAAGTTTGTGTTTGAAATTGGAGTGAACTGTATATAGAATTTGTGTTTTGTAATGAACTTTTAAATTTGTTTGATGTTTGATGAAAATTTTAAGTTGTAATGGATAGATTTATTGTTGGAAATTTTCTATCGGAATCGATTTTGTCAATGTTTTGGAACTTTTACATTCAGCCAAACAGGCAAAATGGGCTAATTTGATTAATTCGGTTCGATTTGAACGAAAATTTTAAAATTCGATTTTGTTCAATGTGGATTATAAAAAATATGATTTGGATTTGGACTGGAAAATCCAACACCAAATTTAATTTGGTTTGACTTGGATTTGTGTATATTCCAAAACAAACACCGAACTTTAATCCCTACTCGGTACATTGGACCATATGAGAATTTGCGCAGAGTTGGGGAAGTAGCTTATAAGTTAGCACTACCACCAAAGTTAACTAAAGTTCACAATGTGTTCTATGTATTGCAATTGTGTTGGTATGTGTTTGATTAATCACATATTCTCCAGCATGAGTCGATTCAACTTGTTGAAAGCTTGCAAAATTAGGAGAAGCCCCTAAGGATCCTAGGTCGAGAGGTTAGAAAACTCCGTAGCCGCACGATTCCACTTGTGAAAGTACTATGGAGTGGACAAGATGAGAACAGTGCAACTTCGGTAAAAGAGGACGACATGTTAATTAGATACCCTTATCTATTTGAGTGATGTATTTAAGGGTATCATGAAACAGATCAAACTGAGGTATAATAGGGTGCTCACAATGCATGATGTTTAAAGAGTGTTGGATGCATGCACATATAACTCTTTATTAAAAGGAACATTAATTGTGTGATCACAATGCTCATTTACAAACAAGTCATGCTTACATGGCATAAAAACAAGCGACTCATTATATAAAGGCAAGCAAGGTGAAACAGTCGCATTATTAATGAGACTTCATTAGTCGTTTTTAGCGCATAATGTTTTTTATATATATGTTCGTTACGAATTATAATTTAATTGGTAATGTTAGCCATTTGAAAAAATTTCTATGATGATTATAAACTTTGTTAATTTGTAACGTGGTTTTGAATCGTAACAAGTAATGTAAACTCTGGAGCTAACACTTAAAGTTGAGCAACTACCCATAACGTTTCGGGATAATTATAATACTTACCCGAAAACATTTTTACGCATGTTGAGAATAAATTAAAGGAAAAATTACTGTGAATTATACAAACTTTCACTGATTTTACTACAATAATACGAGCTTGATGTGGATTTCCCTCTAGCATCCTTAACATATTGGTAACCTACAACTGTAGGCTAACTTGCCAAAAAAAGGAAAATAAAAAAAAATGCAATAAAAATTCACCCAAACAAATAGTGGTGGAGGACAGGGGCAGGGCAGGGATAGGGGAGGGTGGGAATTAATTTTCTACTATTATAGGTTACCAATAGCTTAAGGATGCTAGAGAGAAATCCACATCAAAGTCGGTATTATTCATGGTCCATCGAAAGTTCGTATTATTGTAGGGAAATCAGTAAAAGTTCTTATTATTCACTGTACTTTTTCCAAATTTAAATATTTCATACAAGGATACAAGTGTTTTTAAGCATGAAACACAAGTTGCGTAATTTGTGACATATACAAAATTTTGTATCCAAACTTTAAACAATCATTGTTGAAAATTTCCTACACTATAACAGATCAAATTGGGGATAAAAATCACCTTCCAATAACTAAAACCGACCAGCCATAGTTGTTCCATTTTCCTCCATTGCATGTAATTTGTTCACTTACACACAAGCTAAATGTTCTACACAAGACCCCCCTTGTCCTAGTCAATGATGGGTATTAATTCTAGCATGCAAGAGGCAAACAGTAAAATAGAAAACACATTATTTTCTTACCATTCTATTCAGCCACAATATACAATAAATTGCTCCCAAATTCATCCAAGAACAAACACTAGCGGCTTGTTTGGTTAGTGATACTAAATGGTGGTAATGGGAATGATTTATAGTGTAAAATTTCATCAAAAGATCCGCATCATTCCCATGGTAATGAAACTTTGATCACAAAAAAGTGCATACAAATTTCCATTACCACCTAATACCACATCTCTCATTGGTAATGCAATGGAATGAATTTTATGAAGAAAATGAGATGATTGGAGTTGGACAAGCATTGACCATTAAGGTAGACAAGAGATTTTTCAACTAAAATTCCACTAATTTTTCATTCTCATTACTATCATTTATAACCACCTACCAAACGGGCCGTAGAATCCTCTAGGGTGTGTTTGGATAGAAGGAAATGGAGGGAAAGGAAAGGAAGAGAATTAGAGGGAGGAAGAATCCCTTGTTTGGATAGCAAAATGGGGATAAATTTGTTAAGAGTGATAATCTCTCCAAATGTGGAAAGATTTAGAAAGAAAACACAATCTTCCTTCCTTTCTCTTCCATTCCCTCCTAGACAAACAAGAACTAGTTTCCTTCCATTTCTCTTCCCTTCCTTTCCCTTCCCTTCCTTCCCCTTCCCTTCCTTTCTTTTCCATCCAATCTTGCTATCCAAACATAGTGTTACACTATGTTTGGACAGCAAGTTTGGATGGAAAAGAAAGGGAGGGAAGGGGAAGGAAGGGAAGAGAAATGGAAGGAAATTAGTTCTTGTTTGTCTAGGAGGAAATGGAAGAGAAAGGAAGGGAGATTGTATTTTCCTTCTAAATCTTTCCACTTTTAGAAGGATTACAACTCTTATAAAATTTATCCACATTTTCCTTCCAATTCCCTCCCCTCCAAATCTCTTCCCTTCCATTTTGCTATCCAAACAAGGGATTCTTCCTCCCTCCAAATCTTTTCCTTTCCTTTCCCTCCATTTCATTCTATCCAAACACACCCTTAAAGTTTCAACTACTAAAACACCTTTTATTAACATCAAATCTTCTTCAAAAACCCATCTAAAACTTCTAAAAAGTTATGGGACTCTATTAAGAATGTTGATCAACATAATAAGTATTAAGTATACTCAAAATATGTTAAAATCATCACAAGTATTGGTTTAACAACCCCCAACTAATGAAAGTATAGTACATATTAGAAATCCAAAATTATTATTGATTTTTGGATGAATACATATTTTTAGTTGAAGAGTTGGTGTTGAGACTTGAAGGGTAAGGACCAGAAGTTGGAACCATTTCCAAGAACGCATAGGAGCTTACGTGAGAGCTTACGGAATACTTATATGGGTTTGGAGTCGAGATATATCACATGGGGTAATTTTTAAAGAATTTAAGAACAATTTGGAAAAGTTTGTTCATAAACTTGTTTTTGAAAATAAAATTCCCAAGGAGAAGTTCTTAAATCTTGAAAAATGATATCAAAATGATAAATTTGAGTATGAAATGATTTATTACATGTATTATTATTGTGGGAATCATGCATTTTTATTTTATGAATTGTTTTATGTTTATAAGCATATTTAACACTACTTTGTGAAAGTAATTGTGAAGAAAATGATTATACGAACTTGGAAAATATTTGAAATACATTTTAAAAGTAATTTCCAGTATATAGATATGTTTCTTGAAATTTATTTGTTAAAATGATATTTAAATGTGTTAAATATGTTTATTATGAAATATTATTAGATAAACTCTTGATATTCAAAACTAATTAATAAAACCATATTATAATGTCTCCAAAAATATTTGGCAATAATATAATGAGTTTAAAATTTTTCATGATTTTTGAGTTATTGTTAAATTGATTATCGGTAAATTGTGAAATAGTAAAATATAAAATAATTACTAAATAAAGACATATGGACTTGAAATTTTTATTATACACTCATATGGACGATAAAAAAAATTGGTACAAGTTTAGGAAGATTTTGTGGACATTTAAGGACCTTAATAATTTTTACTCACTTATTAATAATCTGTAAGTTAGAAAACGGTAAAATATAAATTAAATACTAAATGATGTCTTTGGGACCTGAAAATTTTATGAGTCACTTATATAAACAGTAGATACATGTGAAAACATTTATAAGGATTTTTGTGACCATATATAAACTTAAATAAATTCTATTTGTTTTATCGGTAAAATAAAAAAATTAATTATTAATAGTACCCCAAGTCATTTCTAATGGTTATTTAAAATTTCATACCCCTTTAAATAATTTCTGCACATCATAGAATTTTTACATTATTTTATGGGAAATTCTGCCTAGTAAGCACCAAGTATAGTGAAACTCCCAGTATAACTATTCTTGTTTGCCATTCTACCAAATAGCACCCAATTATGGCAAAAACATCTACAGTAACGATAATGGCCAAAAAACGTTAATGAAACGTTAAGTTGTGAAATTACGCATTTACCCTTATTTAATTCTAGTAAAAAGGATGGTCCTTCTTCTTTTTCATTTCACGCATCCTCCTTCTACTGCCATTGAAGTCAAGCTTGAAGGAAATGGTCTTCAAGGACAGATTTGGGCAATGTTTTCATCGTTAACTATGGGATTGGATTTGAATACTAATAATTTTCAAATTTGAATTACAGCCTTAAATCGTTGTAAGTGATCTTAACTTAACCTAAAAGTATATTGAAATTGTTATAGAAAGTTGTTGAAGATTGAAGATTCAAAATCGAGTTATTTAGTATGAGCATGAATCACCATCGACACCACCCTAAAATGGTTTCAACACTTTCTAGTTATCACTAAAGATTAAATTACAATACACCTAACAAAAAACTGGGATTTGGGCAACACAATTAAATTGAAGAAGTACAAGAAGAAATATGAAATTTTTGTTGGTTTTCTTTTGTGTTTTTTCTGCAATTTTATCTCTTTTTCATTCCGTCCCATTGTTCCAGTAAAGGTAATTTATGATTTCCCCCTTTTATGTTGTCTTAATTGCCTTAATTTATCATTGGATTATCAAGAAAAATAAGTGAATATAATATTTGAAGTAAATCAAGCTTTGGTTTTTATCAATTCTGCAATCTTATATCCCCAGCTCAAGTACCTTGGTGATCTCTAGCCATCACCGCAAAACTCCAAGAAAACTCCAAGAACAAAATCAAAATCAAAATCCCCAAAGAAAAAATAACAAAACCCCCCACCACTACTAAAAAACTTGTTTATACCTACACTTAATTAGCCTCACTTAATTAAATGTAATTGTCTTATTTTTATTTAGGCACGCTTATTAAGCGTGGCAGCCGTAGCAGCGCTTGTACGCGTGACTAACAACATTTAATATCAGGCACGCTTATTAAGCGTGACTAACACTATCAAATTAAAAAAACGAAAGTGCATTCAAAATAATCAGACCTGCGCTACAGTACAGTTCACCTACTTCATTCGAATGACCTGCTGCAAAATATACGGTTTATTCTTAATTTTGCCCTAAAACTCTTGAAACCCTAAATTTCGGCACTGTGCGTTTTATCAAAATCCTTATCTCTGTGCTCTCTTCGTGTTCAATCAAAGGTAAGATTTAACATGGTTTCTTCTGGTTTTTTTTTCTTAAATTTCAGAATTATTCTTTTTTTTTTCTATCTTCGTGTTCTCTTCGTTGTGTTCTATAGTGTTGATTAGTTTCGAAATTCTGAAATTTCAAAATGGTTTATTCCTTTTTTTATCTTAAATTTCATAATTATTATGTTGTTAATTATTGAAATGAAGTATTTTGATGAAAAACAGAGGGTGTTGTTGTTAACTATTGAAATGATGAATTTTTATGTTGTTAATTTCAGAATTATTTTGATAAGGTTTAACATGGTTTCTTCTGTTAATTATGTTGTTAATTATTGAAATGAAGTATTTTTTTATCTTAAATTTCAGAATTATTATGTTGTTAATTATTCCTTGCATACCCATACCCATTCCCATACGATTTCCCATTCCTCTAGCTAAATAAGTTGGTGATGTGGGTGATTGTACTGCTTGTCCAATTCCATTACTATGTTGTAATTGTAAAGGTCCTGTATTTGAAGGGGCTATTGCTAGGGTTTTGGCCTCTTGGGTATTCCCATTTGAATAAACTTGCTGTAAACGGGTCTTGATCCATGGATAATGTACTGCTTGTCCAATTCCATACGATTTCCCATTTGAGCATTAAATTTGCTTTTTGATTTTGGGTGATGTTTGCATTGTTGTTTTGCTGGGCTACTCTTACTTTGATTAGTTGGGTAATGTTACAAGTCTCTGTTTTTCTTATCATTCGCTGAGTAATGTTAGAAGTTGCAATCTTAGTATGTGAATCCATTAAAAATATGCAATTCATTTCTATTTTAATTAGTTGCAATCTTAGTATATATGTGATGCGCGTATGGTTAAAGCCTTTAAACTAAACTTGTTGCACACCTTAGAACTACCATTGTGAAGCAATTATTGCTGGGCAACAATGATGACACAACACAGCCCCTAATTAGAGTTGCAATGTTGGTAATAGGTGAAGATTATGCATCCTAAAAAGCGTCAAGCTAAGTAAGACCACATTTTTTTTAATCAAAATTCATAATTAGTTGTAGCCTGTAATATTATACTTTTATGAACATAAGTAGCTATGCATACTAAATTATAACTGGAAGAAATAAGAGGAATTACCAAACTTGTATATATTGTGTTGTTTTCACTTTTATGAGCATAAGTAGCTATGCATAAGTAGCCTGTAATATTATGCTTTGTTTTAATTTGACGATATGATAATAATTTTATGAACTTCTAGGTTACGACTAATCAACGACAATGGATAAAAGTTGGATTACTATGAATAGGACCTCTTCTCAATATATAGAGGGAATAAAGTCATTTCTTGATTTTGCATTTGCGAACACTTTAGATCCTAATGTAATAATTTGTCCATGTACTAAATGCCAAGTTGGGAAGAATGCTTGGTTTACTAGAGATATCGTTACACATCATCTAATGTTTAATGGATTTATGCGTGGTTATAAATATTGGGTTTATCACGGAGAAACAATTCACATACCAACATCTTCTGATCTTAAATCATCTAAAACTAGCACGATCAATGTACATCATGTTTGCCAATCATGTTGATACTACAGAATTATTGAATGATATTTTTGAGAATGTAGGACAAGAAAATGTCGAGCTTGCTGGCTATGTTATATTACTCTGTTGCTACTAGAAGACAACAGTTATTGTAGCCTGCTGTTTTGATTGCACATTGCTGCTGTGATTGCACATTATTGTAGCTTTTTAGTGCACATTGCTTGTTGGCTATAGCTTTTTAGTCCACATTGTGTGCCCGTCTTCATGATGTTTTTGTTACATCAAAACAATGCATATTGTTCTACATCAAGTTTTAAGTTTTATGAATTTTTGTCAAGTACATTAAGTTTTTGTCAAATACAAGCAAACAGCTTTTACTAATGATGCATTAGTTTTGACGGTTGCAAGCTTTTACTATATACTACATTATTGTTTTGTATTTTCTGATTAATAGAAAACTTGTTGGGCAAAAAATAATAATAATAATAATAATAATAATAATAATAATAATAATAATAATAATAATAATATATTATTATTATTATTATTAGTAATAATAATAATATATAATTATTATTATTAGTAGTAATAATAATAATAATAATATTTCCAAAAAAAATAATCATAATAATAATAATAATAATTAATAATAATAATAATAATAATAATAATAATAATAATAATAATAATAATAATACTAATAATAATAATAATAATAATAATAATAATAATAATAATAATAATAATAATAATAATAATCATAATAATAATAATAATATGAGCCGCCTCTCTCTATCTTCTCTTTAAAACCCTTCCCCTGCTGAGCGATTCGTCTGCCCCGCCATGGTAAGCAGGCGGCGAGGCCGACCACCGAGGAGGAAGAAACCACCGGCGTGCTAGGCGTCCACTCAACCCTTGATGATAAGTACCAACTCATCTTGGTACCCAATCTCGAGCGGTAATACACTAGTGGAAAAAATCCCATTTGCCGCGGTTTTTTAGTGGGTATTGGCTGCGGTTTTGTCTCGCAGCCCTTGGAGTAGCAGCAAATGAGAAATCGTTATTGGCTGCGGACATTAAAACCGCAACCCTTTAGTCATTTTAGAAAATAAAAAAAAACATGGGCTGCGGACATATACAAGAACCGCAGCCCCTTAGTCATTTTAGAAAATAAAAAAAATTCAAAATCTCAAAATGAACCAAGAAACGAAATCAAGAACATCAAACAAAAATTGGAACAAAAATAAAAGAACAAAAAGATTACCCAGATCTAGAACAAAAATTAGAACAAATCTAAAAAAACAGAAATTACAAACAGAAATCGAAAAAATTACAAACAAACAGAAATCGAACAAATCTAAAAAAACAGAAATTACAAACAGAAATCGAAAAAAACGGAATTTACAAACAGAAATCTAAAAAAACAGAAATTAGAACAAATTTAAAAAAACAGAAATCAAGAAATTAAGAAATTACAAATAAAAATCGACATAAACTACAAGAAATTACAAACAATGAAGTCATCTTCCAAACAAGAACTCTTCATCTTCATCTTCAAAATCTTCAAGGGAGGCGCAGATCTTGACAGAAAAATGAGGCGCCATTGATGATGAAGAATGAGGCGCAGATCTGGTGTATTGATGAAGAAGAGTTCGAAGTTAAAAACGAAATTGATGAAGAAGAGTTCGAAAAAACGAATTGATGAAGAAGAAGAGTTCGAAAAATGAGGAAGAAGAAGAGTTCATGAAAGTTTTATTTTATGAAATGAGGCTAAGGTTTCATGAAAGTTTTGAGAGAAAGGGTTTTTTAGAGATCAGGAAGAAGAGGGATAGAGAGGAAGTAGAGAGAAACGGCGCAGATGTAGGGTTTTATTTTATGAAATGAGGCTAAAGAATTTCATGAAAGTTTATAAATGGGCTGCACGTTTTTCATATAAAAAAAATTAATTGGGATGGGCCTCCCTTAATGGGCTGCTGTTTTATGGGATGTCCGCAGCCCCTTTATTTAATTTTTTTTTCCAAAATTTTTTAAATGGGCAAGGGCTGCGTACTATAAAACCGCAGCCCCTTTACAAAATTTTTTTTTAATATTTTATTTATTTAATTTCGAATGGTTAAGGGCTGCGGACACATAAAAAACCGCAGCCCTTGTTATTTTTTTTTACCACATTTTTTTACTCTTATTGGCTGCGTGTTCTTAAAAACCGCAGCCAATAAGTAGCAGCCAATAGCTTTTTTTCCACTAGTGAATAAACCCTAATCTACAGAGCAAATTGAGGTATCTTTCCATGGTTTGCTTGTATAGTTTCAAACCCCTACCCCCTGATTTAGGTTTGGTTGGAGTTTTGTTCTTGGTCGACACTTGTAGTCATAAACCCTAATTTGGTTGAAGTTTGCCCTAATATGGGTCGACAAAGACTTTGCTCATGAACTGTGTATACAATTTAGTATCTTGCGGGTAACAAGTCAATTGTTATTCCTTCCTCCTTCTATCAATGATAAGCACCCAATTTTGGGTCTTATGATGATATGAGTAGGTATTACTACCACCTTGAACCTTTGGTAGAGGGTCTTTGGGCGAGTTGCTTGCGGTGGGGCTACGGTGGTACATCCCCAGTGAATAGTTTGGATGATAATATGATTTTTCAAGTGAAAAAAATAAGTATCTTTTTAAAAAGCATTTACTCAAATTAAAAAGTTTTACTAACTTGTTTGATGGACACTAGTGTGTTAACACTTAGCCTTTTTGCTGATACTATGCTTTGTAGGTTTTTTCCAATGGTTTTGTTTTTAGAGTAGAACCCCATAGCACCTCAACGGAGAATGGATAATGCGAGCGGAAAATGAATGTGAGTTGGAGTATGACTCCCTTTTGTTTAGATCTGTTCACTGTATTTGAGAGACTATTAGTTCAGTTGTTTAGGTTTGGACTATTTTAAGGATTTAATTTGAACTTTGGACTTATCGATTTGGTTGTAATTTACTTTATTCTAGATAGTTAAGATTTATGTTATATTGCTTTACTTTTGGTTCAAGTATGTTTGGACATTGATTTACTGTTTAAGTAGCCCCTTAAATGTGTTGGCAAGATTAAGCTTCCGCTTGATTAACACTAAATTCTAGTTAGTGTTGGCCTTCATAATTTGAGGCAATTACACAAGGTGCCTTAAGAGTAAGCTCGAAATGAGAGGACATAGGATACAAAGCTCATCATATATGCCATCAAATTACGTTTCCAGAAGAGGCTTATCTATGGAGGACGTTGATTAGTTAAGGGCTTGTCTTAACTGCATACAAAAATACTTAAAATCAACATTTTTCATAAAACAAAACATCATCATCATCAGACTCCTCGAAGGGTGGATAGGGACAAGGGTCAGAAAAAGGTAAAGTGGAGGACTCATTAAGGTAACTAGGATCCTTATTTTCTACAGTTAAATCATTAACCAAGTCGTAACACCCATTAAAACTTATATATGAATTTTTCACATCATAGTCGTCTTTTGATGCTCGACATAATGAGTACACCTCAAAATGGTCAAGAATGGTTAGATGATTCATATCGAAAGAAGGAAGAGTATGAGCCATTTCTTGTTAATTGGTATCCTTGACCAATAATTCAAAGATGTCCCAAGCCCTATCAATTGATAGATCTAGAAAGTCAAAGTTATGCATCATCTCAACTTCACCCCTAGTCTCAACATTCAAACCATCATACATCATTTTGCAAATATTCTACATTTCAAGGTTATGGTCAAGAGGGAGGGAGTCACAAAGTCTCCAATAATACCTCCAAAAACGTTCATATTTAAATTGGTGATAAAACAAGCAAGTCTTAAGAATTAGAAAACGAATCAACTCATTAAGAAAAACCATCAATATATACAACTTAGTAACTCCCGTCAACGGCGCCAACAACTTGGTCAGGACTTTACATCCTTCAATAGTAGTACCGCAAGTATACAACGTACTGTAGTACGTCGGCAATTACAGGTCGAATCCATAGGGAGTGGGGATTATATGAAGGGATTCTCGATCAATTCATTGGTGCAACAACATATATATAGATGTTTGTTGGTGTAAGTTACTAAAACTAGAAAATAAAGACTAAAGTTAAAACAAATCATAAAATAAGACAAGATGTTAATTGACCAAGAATAATATACGACTAAAGGCAATATAAACACATGACAAGTTAATATGATGATGAAGAGGCAAAGCCTAGACTTTCTCACCAAAGTAGTGTTTGCTAAACTTCAACTTGAGGTCATGGATATGGGTTATGGGGAAGAACGTATCTTGGATATTAATGTTCTCTTTCGAGCAATAAAAGTTTCCTAAAACATAATCAACTACCTATTCTCATGGATGTAAGCACATTTTAAAACATGGACCACACATTCAACATTTTCAATCAAAACATCTACCTATTCTCATCAGATGATTCAATTTTCAAGCATAGACTATATATCAATAGAAATTGACTCTCACCCTCTATCCAATGACACTACGACAATAGCAAAATCCATCTCAAACTATAAACAACAAAACCAAGCCAAAGGTAAAGAAAGCAATATAGACTACATACATGGTGATAATACCTAACCTAAGCCAAAATGAATTACTCACTCATATAGAGGTTAAACATAAATAAAGACATTGTATTCATGAAGAGTAATAATAATAAAAATCAAAAGCAATACAGTGTAGAAAATAGAAATTATTAGCTTGGGATTCATTCTAAGAAAGATAATCAAGTGAAGAACTAAAGAATGTGAATAATAAAATCCATAAGCTCCAATTGCAATCCAAATATTTGATGAACTGCTTCAATAGATTGACTTAATCTCAATTACATGAATATATCAAATGATCTTCAATGATGAACTAATCAAAATCTTCAACCTTCTAATAATTGTTTTAATAGAAATTGCAACTAAGAATACAAGAATAAATCAATTAAAATACATAAAGGAAGATTAAAACTAACTAATGAAATCTTAAATTCATCACAAGAGTTGTAAAAGAAATGGATGATTTTCTTGAGCCTTCTTCTTCTTTATTTATAAAAGGGAGGACAAGCGGTGGGTCATGGCTTCATGACTTCTTTACCATCCATTTGTGTGAGATAGGTATGCTATAGATGGGTGGCGAATAGGGGTGGTAGAGCAGTAGAATATGAGAGGGGAAAGAAATAGGTTGGGCATCCAATTAGCAGCTTTTAAAAGTGTAATTATTACTACGGCCTAAATTGCTCAACCCGAGCCAATCCGCTTGACCTGGTCGACGTATCATATAGTCATAATCTTTAAAAAATGGAGCAGTCACAAAAAAGGCTTTGCACGACTGTGCGAACTCGCTCAACCCATTGAAAATACTTGTGTCGACAATCTGAATCTAATAGAAGTGAATAGTACTTTTGCTCGACCCTAACCAACTTCGCTCGACCGGGTCGAGGGGCCTACATGATGGTCCTGCTTAGTTTTTATCTCTAATGCAAGTCTTTTGTATGCTCGAGCAAGCTTGGCTCGACCCAGTTTTGGTCGACTGGGCTTAAAATGACATATTTTAGCTCCTTTTGATCTTCCTTGACTTGGGTCATCAAGACTTTGATCACTTGAGCTTTCGGAGTTTAATGAGTATTGTATGCGCCAAATGTACTTGGTTTGTGATGGGTTTTGACGAATATAACATGAAATGCACGGAAACACCAAAATATCCAACCAAGCATAAAATGCCAAATAAAGCAAGCATAGTTATGCAAAATCCCAATACAATAAATCCAAATAATGAGGATAAAACATGAATAAAATGTAGCTGACATGATACATCAAATAACTTATTCTTTAATCAGTAGAATATCTACTATTACAACCATTATAGCACTAACCATTATAAATGACTATATGATACATCAAATGGATGTGAAAATGAATTTTCTAAAAGTGCGTAGACTTAGCAAAAGTCTTTATATGGCCTTAAGCTAGCTCTTAAGAAATGGTCTGAAAGATTTGATGCTACCCCACAAAGAGGGTGCGTTATAGTTTGTAACTATGATTCCTGTCTTTATTCTTCTTTCTTATGATTGTGGTTGTATTTTTTTTTCTTATATGCTAATTATATGCTTATATGTGGTCAAACTGCGATGGTGGTTTTGAGGTCAAAACTTTCTTGTATTCAAAATTTGATTCGAAAGACCTTAAAGTAATTGATGTCATAATATGTATGAGACTTAGTATAATTGAAAGTTTTTAACAATTTAAATCAATCACATTATTGATGTGCTCATTTATGAGCACGTTTACTACTCCTTTATTGTTCAAGTCTTGCATCTTTCAATAATTATTATGCACTTTACGTGTGATTTTACCTTGGTCTTGTCTTAGGGTTTTTTGTATTTATTTCAGATGGTTTCAAGGCAATAAAGTCAATTTTTGTGTCTTTGAAGCTTTCCAATGTATTTCGAGACTTCCCCAAGAGTCACGCCAAATACGGGGCACCCTTAGTACCTCATAGATGCATAAATGCAATGATCCAGCTAGCTTTGATCTAACCTACTATTTATTCGGTCGAATGGATGTGTGAGGAATCGACTTTTAGGAGTTGATAAACATGTTGTTTAAGTCGAAGTGATAACAATACAGTCGAATAGACTTAAATTCGGTTGAATTACCTTCATTTTGGTCGAATGTATCTTGCAACCCTTGGCAATAGCTTCATCAACTTGTGGTTTTAGCCGATTAATGATCTATTCCATCAAATGGACTTGGAGTAACACCCCTAAAATTTCGACCCCTTGAACAAAAACCAAAACTATAAAGAACGGGAGGAAATTCGGGTGTTACATAAAAAAGAAAGGAAAAGAATTTAGATAAACGTTAAAAGTTAATCTTTAAAGAAAAAGGCGATTGAGTGGAAATTTCGGTAGCATCTGCCCTAAAACTGTGTGCCTTTTGTGGAAAAACAAAAGTCATTTAGAATCTAATAAAGTAAAGACATTAACGACCTATCAAAACTATATCACGGTGGAATGATTCATCACCGGCTTCTCAAATCAACATGCCAAGCATGGATCGTGGTTCCAGCGTCAACGCTTGTGTTTTAAACTGACTTGACTCTTTAAAACCATACAAGTTATAAACTACGCAGCGGAGATAACTTATACAAAAAGGAATGCATGTGCCTCAAGCCAAAAACATAAAGAAATTAAATACAAGGAAACTACATGTAGCGTCAAAAACAAATATAACATTGGACGCTTCTAAGTTTCACTCATTCCCCCCCCCCCCCCCCGCATGCAAAGCATAAAAGCTTTATCACCTATAATGTCTATCTATGATGTCCTCGCATCTCAACTTAAGATCATTGACTAACGCGTCATAGCAGGGCCATCAAAGACGAGCGATCAACAATGAAAACAAATAGTACACGTCAGTAAGTAACATCATATCATAATAAGCTATAATTAACATCAATAAAGTATGTCATAATATGAGGGTGATTTCACAACACTCCAAGTGCCAATCATAACCACTAAACATGACTTTCTACTTCTCACTTTCATTTCTATCTTCTCCATTTCTTTTCGACTTCATAACTTCTCGGTACCACTTGAACAAAAAACTTAACCACTTTCGAATATCTATATATATGTGACTAGAGGCCACCATATTGGGATTTTCAAGACCCACATGGCAACACCTCAACCAAAGGGCGGTGACGGGCCATACTGGCGCCCAATGGTAAAGTATGAACATACCCCTGTAAACCGACCATATACAGATGATCCATACCTCCGGGAACTAAACGAATTGGGGTACCAAACAAGTGGAGCCAACATACCTAAACATATGCAACTAGAGGCCACCATATTGGGGTTTGCAAGACCCAGATGGCAACACCTCAACCAAGGGCGGTGATGGGCCATACCGGCACCCAATGTTAAGGTATGAACATACCCCCGTACAGCGACCATATACAGATGATCCATACCTCCGGGAACTAAACCAACTAGGGTACCCTAACCATTGGAGCCACAATAAGCGAACAAATATGATGTTTCATCAACAAGGCACTCATTTCCATTACAATCAACTAGTTTCTTACTTCATCACTAAGGGACTCATTCCCATTACAACAACAACTTTCTTACTACATCACTAAGGGATCATTCTCATTCAAACTTAAGTAAGTCAAACTCATCAATAAGGTATCATTCCCATTCAAACTAACAATAATCAATCTCTCTAATAAGTAAACCATTCACGATACGAAGTACAATAAACAATATCATTAATAAGGGACTTTCTCACTTTCAATCAAATAATAACCAATCTTAATAACAAAGGAATCGTTCTCATTCTAAATCATTATCAGCATTTAGCATACGAGTATCGTTCTCTATCAGTAAATTTGAAAATCACATAATCTAACACTTCAATATTTCATTCGACTATAATTAATAGATAGTGTACAACATATGTTTTAAAACCATTCAATATCAATAATATACAATGCAAGATGCATATAAGGGTTAATTACTGCATGTACGTACCTGTAAGCGTCACTACATGACTAAAAGTCACAAAAATTACCCAACTAATTTTCTACCTTCCTCTTATGAAAATGAGCACCTATAAAGGTTAGGAATAGGACTAACAAGTTCCCTTAACTACTTTGTCATACCAACTAAATGTCAAAGTAACCACTATCACTCATTCGATATGAGTTTTTGATTACTCAAGCATGCACACAACTCATTCAATATAAGTCAAAATCATTAACTCAACATGCATAGTTCTTTTCACCAATTTTTAAGAGAAAAAGGATCGTGTGAGTCGTTCCTTTACATCAACCAAATTTTAGTTTAATCGATCCACGTTACTTTAAGATGACATAGCAATTCACACTTAAATCTTACAATGTTAATGTAGTGCTAGTATAACGACAATGACGAATCTTAAATTTATCACATCGCAATATCATTTATTATATTCTCGAAGTTTAGAAAGAACTATAATCAAGACATCATAACAAGTAACTTTAATAATTCACAACAAGTTGACACTATGTTCATAGCCTTATTAATATTATTTATTTATAACTTCGATAACCTAACAAGAGTACTTGTAATCAACATTAATAATTTTTTTTTGCTTTAACAAGGCCAATTAACATTACCATGCCTAACAAAACTCCCACATTTAACACAAATAAAGTTGCTGAGGTACTAAGACACCATCAAAATAGCACATAACCACTATGTTCATTCATACTTCAAACTCTAAGTCATAAATATGTTCAATTCATCAAACACACTCTTACCCACAAAATGATTCAATGAAAATAATACAAGGTTCAACACTTTTCATTTATATTTCTAAAACCTAATTCATAAGTACATTCAAATCATCAACCAAATTCTTACATATAACAAGATTCAATGACAATCATACAAAGTTCAACACTTTTCATTCATATTTCAAAAACCTTACTCGTAAGTATATACAAATCATCAAACTAATTCTTACCCATGATAAGATTTCAATACAAAACTCCAAGATTTAATAAAATTTCAATTATAAACAAGTAGAAAAGAAACAAATAGGGGAAAGAGAAGTGGCTTACAATGGTGAGACTAGAGGGAGGGTGAAGGAAGAAGTGGAGTTCATAGTGGTGGTGCGCATGTGGCCAAAAAAAGCTGGTTGCGAAGGGGGAAGTAGCCGCTGTTGGCGGCTCTTTGAATCATTAGTCAGCTGTTGTCACTACTACAAATCATCACTTGTGGCACGGTAGAAGACGTGGCACAAGTGATCGTGGCTAGATTGTTGTCACGAGAAAATTATGATTGTGGCATAAACTCTTTTTCTCGCCATTGTAGATCCTGGTTCTAATTATATTCTTATGCCACAAGCATAACCCGTGGCTAACCATATTCTTCGGCCATATATAATGAATCATTGTAAATTATATTCGTCTACCGCATGCACAACACATGGCTATAAATCATTTATAGAACTAGATTCGCAAACAAGGACATTCAACTAGTAGTATGGATTTAATGTTAACAATAAATAACATTCCTTCTACACAAAGGTCTTGGGAAAGATTTGAACCCAAGACCTTCAGGTTGGCATACGAACACTCCAACCACTAGGCCATAAGTTATTTAGTGATAATCTAAGTAATGTTAGTATACTTAAAAGATAACACTCCTGCCACTTAGTGAATAATTGTTATTATTATTATGATTATTATTATTATTATTATTATTATTATTATTATTATTATTATTATTGTTGTTGTTGTTGTTGTTGTTGTTGTTGTTGTTCTTATTATTATTATTATTATTATTATTATTATTAGGAAAAATTACAAAAAACTACCTTTTCTGAAGGGTGACTTGCAAAAAACTACCTTTTCTAATTTTTTTTGCAAAAAACTACCTTATATGATATTAACGTTTGCAAAACACTACCTATTGACGGATTCCGTTAGTTGACCGTCAAAATTTGGTTTGACTTGTCACGTGACTTGCACGTGACCTTCTTCTTCAACCCAGAATTTTTTTATTCTTTTTTTTTTCATTTCCCTCCTTTTATCCATGAATTGTTCTTGAAGCTCAAATCAACAATTTATGAATTGTTTAGAGTGAGATAACTAAAAAAAAAAATTGTTCTCTTTTATTCCTAATTTTATTACTTCAACCTAATTTCTAATTCTCTTTCCTAATTTTATTTTTTTTTTGCTCTCTTTATTGATCTCCATTATTGCTTCTTCTAATTCCAGATTTCCATTGATTATTGATGGCTAGTTCAAGTTCATCGATCCAGTCACAACAAACCCAGAACAATTCATCCGGATCCGAAGCAGACCCTCTCTTTTCTCTGAAGTTTTTGAAGAACACAACAAGGGAAATCAATTTTTATTTCTCTGAAATTTCCTTTAAAAATCCCACCTGGGTCTTTGATGTGAGAATCTGAAATTTCCTTTAAAAATCCCACCTGGGGCTTGTATAATTGGTTGTCTGCTCATGATTATTGGGTTTCTGGTTTTAAATGTCTAAAATACGTTCTTTCAAACACAGGTTGATGAAATTTATTGGGTCTTTTCTTCATACTTTCAAGTTGGTCCAATTCTTCATGCTTTCAAATTGGTCCAATTCTTCATACTTTCAAGTTGGTCCAATTCTTCATACTTTCAAACACAGGTTGATGAAATTTATTGGGTTTCTGCGCATGAATTAAAGGATTGCAAGTTGGTCCAATTCTTCATGCTTTTTTAAAAATTATGATGAAGATTCAATTTTTTTGATCCAGCAAGATTTGAAATTTATTGGGTCTTTTCTTCATACTTTCAAATCTATTTTTGATGGGTTTTAAGAAAAGATTTGAAATTTGAGAAGAATTAAGGATTTCATTTGAAAAACTTATGATCTTTGATTATCTGCAAATTGGGGTGTTTGGTTGTCTGCAAAAGGAAGAAAAATGGTTGAAGAAGAAGGTCACGTGCAAGTCACGTGACAAGTCAAACCAAATTTTGACGGTCAACTAACGGAATCCGTCAATAGGTAGTGTTTTGCAAACGTTAATATCATATAAGGTAGTTTTTTGCAAAAAAAATTAGAAAAGGTAGTTTTTTGCAAGTCACCCTTCAGAAAAGGTAGTTTTTTGTAATTTTTCCTTATTATTATTATTATTATTATTATTATTATTATTATTATTATTAATATTATTATTATTATTGTTGTTGTTGTTGTTATTATTATTATTATTATTATTATTATTCGCTTCTGGACAACTTTCTTTCATGGTCTTCCTCGACCTTTCGTCATGGCAGGAACGAAAACGCCATAGGAGAGAAAGCTAGAGAGAGAGAGAAAGAAGAGGGAGAAGCAAATCAAAGTCCATTATTATTGTTATTATTTTTTTTTGGCAGATTAAAATATATGAAATGCCAAGAAAAAGCCAAAATCTTTACATCCTTGTATCAAGACACTTAGGCGCCACCACCCAACCGAAGCTCAAAAGGGTCAAAACAATCCCCTGGTCATCCGCTAGGAAGAAAGAGGCACCTCAAAAGTAATAACAATAATCATCTAGCCTATGCAGATAAGATAACAATCCTATACAAATTTCAGTTACAAAGGACATCTAAATCGATCATTACAATGCAAACCAATAAAATTCGAACCTCACAACAACACAACGTTGGATGGTACATTGCAAATCAGCCCAGGGCTATAGCCAAAATATACACCATATGCTCTTATGCTTGATCAGCTGTAGTAGATGGCTAATTGTGTTTGGTGGAATTCAAATCAAAACAATATACTTCCATTTGGTTAGCACATGGTGACACAGCATGTTGATCCTTCTAAAAGTCAATACTAAAGAAGACATACTCTCATAAATCTAATCATCATCATTGTCATCATTGATTTGCTTCTCAAAGGAGCCTTTGATTTTGGATACCACAGTGCTACAATAGCAGCATTAGTTGCACCAAGATCGGGTCCTTCAGAGTCACGATCTTCCCCACGATCAATCCCTTATGTTCCACAAAAGGATGATTGAGTCTTGTTTCTACAAATCCCAAACCAAACAACCCCTAAGAATTTGGTTCTTGGCTATGTCGATCACCCCTTAGTCCAATTATTTTTGGACTACACACTTTATTTATTAAGTTTCACTCAATATAAGGAAAAATGTCTTTCTTGGATTGTTCCACAATCAAGAATGGAGAAAATGTTTCACACTTTCATAGGTGAATGATGGAAGAGACAAGGCAAAAGCTAAGAGAACAAAAGGAATCTTATTTCCTTTATTAAAATGGGAAATGCTCCAAGAATCAGAAAATAAGAAATGTGTAATATGTAATATCTCTTACAATGAGAGGCAAAGCCTTTATATAGGCTTTGGAGTAGAAACTAGCCGTTACAAAGGGCAAAAAAAACACGGCCCCTTTTTATTCCAAACACACGGCCCAAATTAAAAAAAAACGTGTGGCCTTTATTTTTCCTATACAATTTGGCCAATCACTTAAAGCCTACGCTAAGGTTTTATTGATGCACAATTTTTATGGATTTGGAAATATCATTAGAAGTGTTCTCAACCCTTGATGGCGAGGTCCATGTGTCAAAATATCCATCTTCATCCAAGTTATTAATGCTTTGATAGAGTGATTGAGTATCCTCTTCATGGCTATGATCATGGACTTGGACTGAACCATGGCTTAGTAGTGCTACACATGGTTCAACTCCTCCTTCTTGGGGAAGAATTGACCTCAATTCTTGATGCTTCTCGTACAATTGTAGATCCCCGATGTTAAATGTGTTGGAGATGTTGTAATCCGGTGGGAGTTCAACTTTGTACACATTGTCGCCATGCTTGGCAATGATTGGGAATGGGCCGGCTGCTCGTGGCATCAATTTATTCTTCCTCAACTGTGGAAATCGGTCTTTCTTTAGGTGAATCCAAACAAAGTCGCCAACTTCCAATGGTATTCTTCTTTTGCGTTTTCCGTCTGCTTTGTACTTGGATCTCGCATTAGCTTGGTTGATGTTATCCTGAATTACTTTATGTAATTTCATCATGTCTTTGACTTGTTCAACTGCATCCTTAGCTTTCCTGTCATCATTATGTGCACAAGTGAGAGAAATGAGTAAAGATGATGTTTTCCCATATACATTTTCGAACTGTGAGTGCTTGGTGGCATAGCTAAGACTTCTATTGTGGGTAAACTCTGCTTGGCTAAGCTTTAAGTCCCGATCTCTAAGATTTGTGATTATTGGTGTCCTCGAGATGGATCCTAAAGTCTTATACGTGGAACCTAGCAGTCTCCATAGGGGTCTCCAGAAATGACTAAAAATTTTGTTATTCCAGTCAGACACAATCGTTCTTGGTACCCTACGCAACCTCACAATCTCTGCAAATTATAATCTAGCTATGTGTGTAGCATCATCTACCTTAGTACAAGCAATGACATGGGCCATCTAGGAAGATCTATCATTTATTACCACGATAGGATCTTTCCCCCTATGTCCTAGGTAAGGCCATGAAGAACTTCATGCTTTTATGTTACCAAGGTTTACTAGCTATTCCAAGATGTTCACTCAAACTTCTTTTATGTATTTCTTTGGTCTCTGCGGGATTAGACCTATGTGTGAGTTTATTAGGAATCAAGTCTACTTGGTACTCAATTCCTTTACTCGATGGTGAATCCTTAGGAAGATCATCAGGGGCTTTCTTAATCATTAAATGAACAGGTTTCCTAACAGGTGGTGGTGTACTCTTCGGTGGAGGTAAAGGAATTAAGTCCTTAAGTTTTCCCTCATGTCTAACAGTATATGTGTTGGTAAACTCATTGTGCACGCTCTTCCTATCATATTGCCACGGTCTCCCTAATAGTATGTGACAAGCACTCTTCTCTAAAACATCACAAAGAACCTTATCTTGGTAAGACCCTATAGTAAATCCACTAGCATTGTTGTCCAACCACTTAAGTTTGTAAGGTCGTAGATGAGGCTTGGTTTTCAATTTCAATTTGTGTACTAGTTCTGAGCTCACACAATTAGATTCGCTCCCTCCATCAATAATCATGTCACACACCTTATTTTTCACCCGACACTTAGTCTGAAAAATACTTTCTCTTTGATTGCTCTCTTTTTCCTCAAGTGTGGTGTGTAGACTTCTTCTTACAATTAGATTATAATGATCATCCTTAGGCATAATTCTTTCTCTTTCCTCCTCGGAATCACCCTCCTCAGGACTATCCTCATATCTGATCAGCTTTCCGAAAAAAGTCACTCTATAGGATCCCTCAGGTTCATCCTCAGGTACTGAAGGCCAACTCTCTTCCTCTCTACCATTCTTGGCTATAAGCATGGCCTTAGGCTTAGTATCCTCTAGAATTTCTCTCCACTCCTGTGTGGTGAAGGCTCTAGCATTAGGGCACTCGTCCTTATAATGTCCATGACCATGACACTTAAAGCACACTATATTTTTCAGAGGTACGGTTGCCTTTCCTGATGTCCTAGAGTTTTGACCATCACTTCTTGGTGATTTGGAAGGACTATTATGGTTTCTCCTAGGTGTGGTATCATACCTCTTGGGTGGACTATTGTTTTTCCTAGGTGGACTGTTGTCCTTGCGAGGTGAGAAATTCCGGGGATTTTTGTGGTAGTTATTGTTTGACCTTTTTCTTTTAGCTTTGTTAATAGTGGTGGCCATGTTAAAGGCTAAATGTAAGTCTAGATTAGGTATTAACATTAATTTGTTCCCAATGTCTTCCCTCAATCCAGCTATAAACTTAGCTACCTTTATATCCTCGGTCTCATTGATATCACATAAAACTACCAATCGTTCCCACTCCTGGATATACTCACTCACACTTTTCCCCCCTTGGTTCAAGGTACTCCACTGAAGGTACAATTGATGTTTGTAATTGTTAGGTACGTACTTTCTCCTCAAATGCTTTTTCAACTTATCCCAAGTTTCAATCTTAGCCCTATCGTCCCTTCTTCTTTGTTTCTGAAGGCCCTCTAACCATATAGCAGCTAACTTGGTTAGTTTAATTTTGGCAAGTTTGAATTGTCTCTCGGGTGTAGTGCTTTTATAGTCACCTATCCAAACCAGGGGCGGAATTAATGGGGTATCCGGGTAGGCAATGGACAGCACTTAAATTTAAAAAAAAAAAAAACAAGTATAGAACAAGAGTATAAGGTAGATCAGTTGGTAAGATACTTTTACTAAGATGCTGGACATCACAGGTTCGAAACCTTCTCTCCACATTTTTGCATTTCTAAATTTTTTTTTAATTTCGAAAATTTAAGCTCGTAACCTTTCGAATACCCATTTGATTTCATCATTCTTTGAAACAAAAACCCTAACCTAATTCCCATTTGTCTTCCACGGTTGACGGTTCCAACTTCCATCAATTCATTTGCACCAGCACCACCGGCCGTCGCCGACGACCGTGGCTCTAGTCTTGCCCACTCTTGGTCTCTCCTGCGGTTCATTTACTCTTCTCGCCTTCTCTGTGTAATAACCGCATGTATGAATGAATTATGAATGAATCCCCATTTGCTTTCTTTCATCATTCTTGCTTCTTGTTTCTTTTGAATAGTAATTTCCAAATTAGACAATTACTCATTCTTGATGCTGGACGCTTTTCATCATTCTCTGTGAGTTTCATTAGTTGACTGCATCTTTTGTGTTTTACTTGGTTTTATCTTTAAAAAAAAATTATTACTTAATTACTTAGTTATTTGCTTAGTCAATTTGATTAATCAAATTAGGCTTACTTTTACTTATTTTCTAAAGTTTATTGTTTTAGGACTTAGGTTGAAATTACTTGTTTACAATAGGTTGAAATTTATAGTGGATTGATGATTAATTTTTTTACAGTTTAAAATGGATAAATATTTCAAAAAAGTAGCATCTGGATCAACTATTCCATCTAGTTCAAATTCTGAAAATTCACCAATTACTGTGGATGGTACACAACATCAAAATTCTTCTACTCAAAAGAGTAAAAATTATGTAAGTGTTCTTCCTTCTGACCCTGCGGAGAGAAATCCAATATCATATTATGATGTGAATGATCGTGATGAGGTTAGAAGGGCTTATATTCAAAAAGGTCCCTATCAACCTCGAAACCATACTTTTCCTCCAACTATATGGTCTGGACGTGCACGTAGGTTCAATAATTCATGGTTTGATAAGTATTCTAATTGGTTGGAATATAGCATTAAGAATGATTCTGTTTATTGCTTGTGTTGCTATTTGTTTGCTAATGAAAGTGAAACTTCAAGTCATGGTGGAGCAAATTCATTCACTAGTGTAGGCTTTAGGGGGTGGAATAATATGAAAAGATTGGATAAGCATGTTGGTGGAACAAACAGTATTCATAATCAATGTGTAAAAAAATGTGAAGATCTTATGATGCAAAAGCAATCCATACAAGTTGCTTTTCACAAACAATCTAATCAAGCTAAAGTTGAATATAAAAATCGTTTGAATGCATCTGTGGATATTGCTAGATTACTTTTGTATTCAGGATTACCTTTTCGAGGTCATGATAAAAGTGAGACATCCAGTAGGAAAGGTAATTTTCTTACTTTCTTAGAGTTTTTTGCCAAAAAGAATGAAAGTGTTGGTAGTGTAGTTTTAAAGAATGCCCCCGGTAATAATCAAATGATATCCCCTCCAATCCAAAAAGATATTGCTAATGCTTGTTATAAAGAGACCATTAACGCTATTCTTGAGGAACTTGGGGATGATTATTTTTCTATCTTAGTCGATGAATCTCGTGATGTCTCTTGCAAGCAACAAATGGCTCTTGTTTTGAGATATGTTGATAAAAGGGGTTTTGTAATGGAGCGTTTAGTTGGTCTTGCTCATGTTACTAGCACTACTGCTGAGTCACTCAAAGAAACAGTATATTCTATGCTTGCTCAATTGTCTTTAAGTCCATCTCGTTTAAGGGGGCAAGGTTATGATGGAGCAAGCAACATGCGAGGTCATATTAATGGGCTAAGGACTTTAATTCAGAATGATAATTCATCGGCACATTATGTACACTGTTTTGCACACCAACTTCAATTGACTCTTGTTAAGGTTGCACACAAACATGTTGATGTTGAGCGTCTTATTGATTTGGTTAATCTTACATTGAATACTATTGGTGTTTCTTATAAACGTAGAGATGAGTTTCGACAAAAACAAGCTGAGATGGTTGAAAAAGCCTTATCTGAAGGTGAGATTTTAACTGGAAAGGGTTTAAATCAAGAAGTTGGTCTTCAAAGACCAGGGGATACTCGTTGGGGTTCTCATTTTAAAACTTTTTGCAATTTCATTAATATGTTTTCTCCTATAGTTAATGTGCTTGATGCTCTTGTTGTTGCTGGAGATGATGATATAGCTAAAACTCAAGCTATTTTGGATGGCATTCAAACCTTTGATTTTTCTTTCATGATCCATTTGATGAAATTAGTATTGGGGATCTCTCATGGACTAAGTCTATCTTTACAAAAAAGAGATCAAGATGTTGCAAATGCTATGTCATTGCTTGGTACCACTAAGAAACGATTTCAGAAGACTAGGGATGAAGGATGGGAATCTTTAATGAATGATGTGAAAGCTTTTTGTATAAAGCATGACATTGATATTCCTAGCATGGATGAGTTGGCCCCTTTACGTGCTCGAGGGAAGTCGAAGCGCAGGCTATCAGATGTGACAAATGAGCACTATTATCGTGTTAATGTTTTTTACACGATTATTGATATGCAAATGCAAGAACTTGACTGTCGCTTTCCAGAGGTTAGTACCGAGTTACTTATTGGAGTTGCTTGTTTGAATCCTACTGATTCATTTTCCAAATATGACAAAGAGAAGATACTCAAAATGGCAAAATTATATCCTGATGATTTTGATGATTTGGCCTTGGATTGTCTTAGTTTTGAGTTGGATACTTTTATTGATAATTTTTCTACCGATGAGCGGTTTTCAAGCTTATGTACTCTTGGTGAATTCTCCAAAACATTAGTTCAATCCGGTTTGTACAAATCTTGCCCAAATTTATACAAGCTATTGAAGTTGGCGTTGATTTTGCCAGTATCCACAGCAACAGTTGAAAGAGTGTTCTCGGCAATGAAGATTATCAAAACTGTTTTGCGCAACAAGATATCAGATGAGTTTTTAAATGATACTGTTGTAACTTACTCTGAATGTGATTTGTTTCAAAGTTTGTCAAATGACGACATTATGTGCCGTTTTCAGAACATGAAAACTCGGCGTGGACAATTACCTTAACCAACTATTGTTTAATGTAATTTTTTGAACGCAATGTGAAATGAAAATTTGGCGTGGACAGCCCTTGTTAATTTTTCTGGTTCCGCCCCTGATCCAAACTCACTTCCCACTCAATATAAACCTCAGGTTTGGTAGATTGTCCATCAAAGTCCTTAAGGTCTATCCTCACCGTTCGGTCTTCATTAGGTGCAACCGGTGGTCGGTCTTGGTTTCCTAGTCCACTTTGGGCTAATAATTGGGTCACCCGGTACAAAGTCTCCTCGATAGCCTCTAACCTAGAGTCCATGTTTCTAAGTCTCAACAGCTAGATACCAGCACAACAATGATCATAAATAGACAAAAGAAAAGATGTGATCTCTCTAACAGCAACAAGAACGCAATATGGCAATGCACGAGAAAATATATCAACAAAATACAAGAAACGGAAAATAACCAATCGCCAAGAAACAAATATTAAGAATAACACGAGTAAAACGAATAACAAAAATACAAACAAACAAAGAACAAAATGGATGTTAAACCAAATTTCAACAAAAAATGATATAACAAAAATGAAATACAAAAATGATAATACGTAAAATATGACGAACGAAAGTAAGAAACGAAACGAAAAAACGAAAAACAAGAATATTACAAAGAAATTACGTAAAGGAAAATAACAAGAACAACAAAGAAAACAAAACAGAAATGACGGAATTATGAAAAAAACAAAACAGAAAATTTGCGCACGGAAATAAAAACAAATAACAATGACAAAAAACAACAAAACGGATAACAAAATCAAAATAAATTACAAAGCGATTTTGATGAAGAACAAAATACGAAAAACTGTATGCAAATTATAGAGAAAAAAAACAAAACGAAAAATAAAATGTAAAAAAAAATGAGACGAAATATATCAATAAAAAACGAAAATTAGAAAAATATAAAAAATATAGGTGCACAAAAAATTTCAGAATTATTAAGCAAGAAATCACCAAATTCAAGCACGGAATTTTTTTGTGTTTTACTACTTCAATTAGCAATTGAATTTATTTTTCCAAGAACCATAAAATTAATTAATGTATGAACAAGATTAAGAATGGTGTATAATCTAAAGATGAAGATTAGAACAATGTTACCCGGTTTGCGAAAATATGGAAAAAAAAATTCTTGTTCCTTGCTTGATGCCGTTTGTGTCTCAATAATGGGTGTTTGCGCCCTCTCGTAGTTCAAGCTCGGATACCAATTTGCACCAAGATTGGGTCCTTCGGAGTCACGATCTTGCCCACGATCAATCCCTTATGTTCCACAAAAGGATGATTGAGTCTTGTTTCTACAAATCCCAAACCAAACAACCCCCAAGAATTGGTTCTTGGCTATGTCGATCACCCCTTAGTCCAATTATTTTTGGACTACACACTTTCTTTATTAAGTTTCACTCAATATAAGGAAAGATGTCTTTCTTGGATTGTTCCACAATCAAGAATGGAGAAAATGTTTCACACTTTCATGGGTGAATGATGGAAGAGACAAGGCAAAGGCTAAGAGAACAAAAGGAATCTTATTTCCTTTATTAAAATGGGAAATGCTCCAAGAATCACAAAATAATAAATGTGTAATATGTAATATCTCTTACAATGAGAGGCAAAGCCTTTATATAGGCTTTGGAATAAAAACTAGCCGTTACAAAGGGCAAAAAAAACACGGCCCCTTTTTATTCCAAACACACGGCCCAAATTAAAAAAAACGTGCGGCCTTTATTTTTCCTATGCAATTTGGCCAATCACTTAAAGTCTACTCTAAGGTTTTATTGATGCACAATTTTTATGGATTTGGTGTTGAACATTTAGTGTATAATAATATAATAATCCTGAATATTTAATCACCAAGTACTACTAAGGTAGTGGGACAATATATAAGTCCGTTATATATCGCTTAAAGCTAAAAGTAGTGGGACAAAACGTATCATTATACTAGGTCCAATGGGCATTAAAGTTAGTACTAAACAAAGGAAAAGGGGGATCTTGGCAGTGGCAAAAAGCCGACTCGGCGATCCCCCTTGAAGAGCCTTAGCCGAGTCGGCTTTTGCTCTCTGGAAAAATTGGTTTTGGTCAGAGACCAAAAGCCGAGTCGGCGGTCCTCTTTTTGGACCTATCGCCGACTCGGCGATAGCTGCTGGGAAGTGACCGTTGCTTTTCTTCCCGTTTCCTTTGAGTTTAATGCCTTGGATTCTCTTTATTATGCTCTTAATTCTGAGAATATAATTGTGTTATAATGCCCATGAATGACCAAGATTAATGTCATTCAATTGCGTTGATATTCATGATCATCAATGTGATAATGAATGGTGATGAATGCTCAAGGTTCCTCTTGTGTATAAATAGAGGGCTTGTGCATTGTGTTCTTTGTACCTTTTCTCTGAAATTCTTAAGCTTCCTCTCATTTGTTCTTGCTATCCTAAAGGAGAGTAATTAACTCTTACTTAGCATTCCATAGCTTATAATTTCCTAAACACATTGTTGTTAAGTTATATACCCTAAGTACTAAGGGTATATTGGAGTTGTTTGTATCTCATTGTGAATTTCCTCTCTTAAACCCAGGTACCTTTGTGGGGGAAATATCACAAAAGGAAAGTGAGCACACGCCTACAACTTGTATCAAGTTTCCGGGTAACGGTTGTCGTTACAAACTAATCTTCAATTTTCTTAGCATTGTAAGAGTTGTTGTAATTTCAATTTTGTCATCAACAAAGGGGTTTAATACAAATTCTCGATTGTAATTTGTATTGCATTATATACTTTTCGTAATAATCTTTTGTGATATTCTTCACCGATGGCATCTATGAAGGATTTTACATCAAACTTTGCTAAGCTTGAAAAGTTTTTCGGCGTCGACTTTAGACGTTGGCAAAAGAAAATGATGTTCATGCTCACCACTCTAAGCGTGGCTTATGTGATAAGCTCACCTAAGCCGGATGCTCCTAAAGAGGATGATCCGGAGACGGAGGTTCTTGAACAAAACCGCAAAAGGTCCAAATGGGACAACGACGATTTCATTTGCCGGGGTCACATTCTCAATGGCATGCAAGATGCCTTGTTCGACATCTACCAATACCATGAGTCCGCAAAGGATTTATGGGATGCCTTGGAGAACAAATATATGGCGGAGGATGCTAGCTTCAAGAAATTGATAGTAAGTAATTTTAATTCTTACAAAATGGTTGAAGATCGTCCTATAATCGATCAATTTCATGAACTATAAAGAATGCATGCTAACTTAAAATTGCATAAAATTGAAATTGATGAAGTGTTTCTTGTATCGAGTATAATAGACAAATTGCCTCCTTCATGGAGGGATGTTAGACATGCTCTTAAGCATAAAAGAGAGGAGATTACACTCTCCGATCTTGGACAACACATTGTCGAGTCTAGCATTCGAGTTCATGAGAACCGGAAGGGTGATAATCCTAATGTTCTAACAATGAATATGATTAGGGAAGGGAAACCACAATCCCGTCCCGGAGATAAGAGGAAGAGAAATGACTCTTCAAAGGGGAAAGCTACTATTCCCAATACCCAAAAGGTATGTTGGGAGTGTGGAAAACCCGGGCACCGAAGGAAGAATTTCTTTGTTTTGAACAACAAGCAAAAGAAAGCCAAGGGGAGTGGTCAAGCTTCTACAAGCAAGGGACCATCCACTCAAGGTAATCTTGCAATTTTTGATGAAAATTCTAATATGAGTTTTTCAACTATGAATACTAATATTAGTGGTTTGCAGGAATCAGGATGATTCTTTGGCTTGGTGGATCGATTCGGGGGCTTCGAGACATGTTTGTAATTCTACACAATGGTTCAAAACCTTTAACAAGGTTGTTGATGGGGAGCATCTCTACATGGGAAACAACGCACCTATGAAGGTCCAAGGCAAAGGACAAGTTAAATTGTTGTTTACTTCGGGAAATCTCTTAGTTTTAAGGGATGTGTATTTTACACCCGAAATAGGTAGAAATTTAGTCTCGGGTCCTATATTGAATCGGTTAGGCTACAAACTAGTGTTTGAAGCCGATAGGTGTATTATCTCAAAGAATAATTTGTTTATTGGTAGGGCTTATCTTTGTAATAGTTTATTTAAACTTTCATTAGACATGAATAAGAATGCAATATGTAATGTTTTAGTTGATAATAACAATGATGATTTACATTACTTGTGGCATGTTAGACTAGGACATGTGAATTTTGACAAAATTTCTTTTATGTCTAAGCATGAATTAATTCCAATTTGTGTTAAAATGTCTAAGAATTGCAAAACGTGCATGCTAAATAAGATCACTATAACACCCTTTAAAAGTGTTGAAAGAAAAACCGAAATTTTGGAGTTAATCCATAGTGATCTTTGTGATTTTCATAGTACACCGTCTTTGGGAAATAAAAAGTATGTTATAACTTTTATCGATGATTTCTCAAAGTTTTGTTATGTATATCTTTTACATACAAAAGATGAGCCTCTTGAACATTTTAAGATTTACAAAAATGAAGTGGAAATACAAATTGGTAGTAAACTTAAAAGGTTAAGAATCGATAAAGGAGGTGAATATTATGATCCTAATTATTTTAGTTCAATGGGTATAATACATGAAACAACCGCCAGTTATGCACCACAATCTAATGGTGTGGCGGAGAGGAAAAATCGTACTCTACAAGAGATGGTTAATTCCATGTTATCCTACTCGGGTTTGAGTGATGGATTTTGGGGTGAAGCAATGTTGACGGCTTTTCTTAACCGAGTTCCAATGAGAACGAATAAGGAAACTCCTTATGAACTTTGGTACAAAAAGAAACCAAACTTAAGCTATCTTAAGGTTTGGGGTTGTAGGGCCATTGTAAGAGTGCCCGGCAACAAGAAAAAGAAGCTCGGTGAAAGTGGGCTTGAGTGCATCTTTATAGGCTATGCTATTCATTACAAAACCTATAGGTTCTATGTTATAGAACAAAATGACTATATATCGATTCATTCGATTATAGAGTCAAGAGATGCGATTTTTGATGAAAATAGATTTTCATCAATGAGTAGACAAAGAAATCTACAAAGTTGTACCATTGAAAGTGTTGATGATAGTCAACAAAGTTCACTTCTAGATGTTGATGAAAGTCAACAACTTGATGAACTTGATTTAGTTGATCCTATTCCTAAACGGAGTAAGAGACAACGGAAAGCAAAAAGCTTTGGACCGAATTTCCAAGTATACTTGGTTGAAGGTGATAGAAGTGAAGTATCTTCTAGCGTTCCATATTTGTATAATGTGGAAGGTGACCCATTGACTTATAGCGATGCTATGGCATCACATGATAGCGCCTTTTGGAAAGAGGCTATTGATGATGAGATGCAATCCATCATGGGAAATAACACTTGGGTGTTAGTGGATCTTCCTCCGACTTGTAAACCAATCGGTTACAAGTGGATTTTCAGAAAGAAAATGAAAATGGACGGTACTATTGATAAATTCAAAGACCGTTTAGTGGCTCAAGGCTTTAGACGAAAGCACGGTATCGATCATTTCGATACATATGCACCGGTTGCTTGAATAACCACTATTCGGTTATTGGTAGCGTTAGCTACGGTCTATCATCTAGAAATACTTCAAATGGATGTTAAGACCGCATTTCTATATGGGGAATTAGATGAGGAGGTTTATATGAAACAACCCGAAGGGTTTGTTTTGAAAGGACAAGAACAAAAGGTGTGTAAACTTGTGAAGTCCTTATATGGACTTAAACAAGCACCTAAGCAATGGCATCAAAAATTTGATGAAACTATTTTGTCCTTTGGATTCAAGTTGAATCAAGCCGATAAGTGTGTATATAGCAAGTTTGATAGCCATGGTAATGGCGTTATCATTTGCCTATACGTTGATGACATGCTTATCTTTGGTACTTGTAAAGCACAAGTCCAAGAGACAAAAGACTTTTTGTCTAGATCCTTTCAGATGAAGGATATGGGGGAGGCCGATGTGATCTTAGGCATTAAGATCATAAGGCAAGGCAACCGTATTAAGTTAAGTCAAGCTCACTATGTTGAGAAGATACTTAAGCGGTTTAATATGCTTGATAAAGCGCCGGTCTCTACTCCCATTGAACCGGGTATGAAGTTTACAAAACATACCGGTCAACCAATTTCACAATTGGAGTATTCAAAGGTCATAGGATCTTTGATGTATGCTATGACTAGTACGAGGCCTGACATAGCATTTGCGGTGGGTAAACTTAGTAGATTTACTAGTAACCCGGGTCCCCATCATTGGATGGCGATAAGGAGAGTATTAAGATACTTGTTGCGTACCAAGGACTATGGTATTGCATATAGCGGAGAACCTCCTATTCCAGAAGGTTATTCCGATGCTAGTTGGATCACTAATGAAGAAGATAACTCTTCTACTAGTGGATGGGTGTTTGTTTATGGGGGAGGTGTCGTTTCTTGGTCATCTAAAAAACAAACATGTATAGCCGACTCTACGATGTCAGCTGAGTTTATCGCTCTAGCTTCAGCAGCTAGTGAAGCAGAGTGGTTGAGGAATCTCATGTTTGAGATACCTTTGTTACCTAAGCCAATTTCACCGGTGGCAATCCATGCGGATTGCATGACGGCTTTAGGTAGAGTGTATAGTCAACTATATAATGGTAAGTCTCGTCATATTGCTCTTAGGCATAGCCTAGTGCAAGGACTTATCATTAACGGGGTCATAACTTTTGACTATGTGAACACTAAGTTCAATGTGGCGGATTCGTTTACGAAAGCCATGAATAGAGACTCAATTGAGAAAGCCTCAGTTGAGATCGGTTTATGTCAGTAAAATCATTTGGGAAAGCCCAATTCACGCATGAGTAACATCGTGTCTGAATTCAATGTGGTAAAGTCCTCTTGGTTTTTGTTAAAGCAACTTGTTATATGACCCATCGTTGCTTTGCACCGTGATGGAATAAGGTAGTCGTCTTGAAAGTTCTCAAGATCAAGAGTTGAAGAGCTCTTGGTGTTATATCCACGTCACGGGGATATGTTTTATACGTACTGAGAACCTACCTATATAAGTTTGAAGTGTGGCCGCTTCAAGTAGTCAAGATTGGCATAATGACTATGATAAACTTATGAATAAGATACGGACACGGCCTTATAATGTGTCAAGTTAATAACTTTGTGTTATTTGTTTTGTGAGTACTACATCTTCAAGTGGTTGGAAGGGTCATTTGATTCAATTCCTTATGGAAATCAATTCTGGCTCGATCACTTGTTAAGTGTGTTGTACTAGGCGTTAATTCAATCCGCAGGGATATTAGCGTTGATGCATGAAATGTATTATGAGTTTTGCTAAATGAGAGGCTTATTATACCCAAAATGGGGGAGGATTGTTGAACATTTAGTGTATAATAATATAATAATCCTGAATATTTAATCACCAAGTACTACTAAGGTAGTGGGACAATATATAAGTCCGTTATATATCGCTTAAAGCTACTAAAAGTAGTGGGACAAAACGTATCATTATACTAGGTCCAATGGGCATTAAAGTTAGTACTAAACAAAGGAAAAGGGGGATCTTGGCAGTGGCAAAAAGCCGACTCGGCGATCCCCCTTGAAGAGCCTTAGCCGAGTCGGCTTTTGATCTCTGGAAAAATTGGTTTTGGTCAGAGACCAAAAGCCGAGTCGGCGGTCAGCTTTTTGGACCTATCGCCGACTCGGCGATAGCTGTTGGGAAGTGACCGTTGTTTTTCTTCCCGTTTCCTTTGAGTTTAATGCCTTGGATTCTCTTGATTATGCTCTTAATTCTGAGAATATAATTGTGTTATAATGCCCATGAATGACCAAGATTAATCTCATTAAATTGCATTGATATTCATGATCATCAATGTGATCATGAATGGTGATGAATGCTCAAGGCTCCTCTTGTGTATAAATAGAGGGCTTGTGCATTGTGTTCTTTGTACCTTTTCTCTGAAATTCTTAAGCTTCCTCTCATTTGTTCTTGCTATCCTAAGAGAGTAATTAACTCTTACTTAGCATTCCATAGCTTATAATTTCCTAAACACATTGTTGTTAAGTTATATACCCTAAGTACTAAGGGTATATTGGAGTTGTTTGTATCTCATTGTGAATTTCCACTCTTAAACCCAAGTACCTTTGTGGGGGAAATATCACAAAAGGAAAGTGAGCACACGCCTACAACTTATATCAAGTTTCCGGGTAACGGTTGTCGTTACAAACTAATCTTCAATTTTCTTAGCATTGTAAGAGTTGTTGTAATTTCAATTTTGTCATCAACAAAGGGGTTTAATAAAAATTCCCGATTGTAATTTGTATTGCATTATATACTTTTCATAATATTTGGAAATATCATTAGAAGTGTTCTCGACCCTTGATGGCGAGGTCCATGTGTCAAAATATTGTGTCCATCTTCATCCAAGTTATTAATGCTTTGATAGAGTCATTGATTATCCTCTTCATGGCTATGATCATGGACTTGGACTGAACCATGGCTTAGTAGTGCTACACATGGTTCATTAGTAGAGCCAACATAAACAAAAGCAACTCATGGAAAACAATCAAAGTAGCAACTTCAGTTTGTCGAAGAGTCGAGACTCTCAAAACGGACAGCAACACAACATCTACTCTTGCATCTTATGGAGGTAGAAGTAGGTTACCTTCAGCACACAGGTGCTTCAAGAACAAGACTTCATCTCCCACTCACCCCCAGACCGAGCCAAAACCCTTAAAGATTCATCAATAAGTGGCGGAGCCACATTAGGTCACCCGGGGTCATGTGCCCCTAGGCGTTTTTTTTAAAAAATATATTTAACGTAGACTTTTCTATTGGTAAGAGTAAAAGTGTAAAATTAATACTAAAGTCTTTAGATGATAAATACTCCCTCATTCTAGTAATTTAATCTTTTTTATTTATTTTATCACATTTTTTAATTAGGTTAGTTAATTTAATTTGTTCAATTTCTTTTTGTCACTAGTGGAAAAAATGTTATTGGCTGCTAAACATTAACTGCGGTTTCTAAAAAACGCAGCCTTTAATAGAAGTAAAAAATGGCGGAAAAATAAAATAGGTTATAGGCTGCGGTTTTTAGTAAAACCGCAGCAAATAAGTTAAAAAAAAAATTAAAACAGGTATTGGCTGCGGTTTGATACTGGACCGCAGCAAATAATGTCTTAAAAAACCCTATTTTATAAGGTGGGTCGGGTATTTTATGAGGCGCCCCATATTCTAAACCTAATTTTATGCCTCTTTTCTTCTCTTCTTTCTAAAAACTGAAACATACCCAATGAAACCTAATTTGAAGCGCCTCACAAAACCCTCTTCTCTTCTCTTCTCATCTTCTCTTCTCTTCTTAAAAAACAAAAACACCCAATGAAACACCTAATTTTATGCCTCTTCTTCTTAAAAAACCCTCTCTTCTCTTCTTTCTAAAAAATAAAGCGCCTCACAAAAGAAGTAGTTCATTCGAAGAATACTAGACAAAAGATAAATCAATGAAACACCCACCAATGACTGAAGTTCACTAGAAATTTCGAAGAAATTTCGAAGAAATTTCGAAGAAATGTCGAAGTCAAGGTCCTCCTATGGTTGATTGTAATTTCTTTTATATTTTATTTTTTTAATTGTAATTTGTTGAGTATTTTTGATAGTTGATTGTAATACTTTAACAGATCTAGATTTCTTTTTCTTCGTTTTTGTTCTTCGTTTTGTTCATAGTTTGTTCATCGTTTTTGTTGAGTATCAATGTCGAAGTCAAAAATTTTCGTTTTTGTTGAGTATTTTTGTTCTTCGTTTTCTGGGTTCTTCAAGATCTATAGTTTGATATTTTTTGTTCATCGTTATTGGGTTGTTTCAGATCTTCGTTTTCAGATCTAAAGTTTTCTGGGTGTTTGATGTTCATCGATTTCTGGGTTGTTTTTTCGTTTTTTCAGATCTAATGTTTTTTGTTGAGTATCAATGTCGAAGTCAAAAAACCGCAGCAAGATCTTCGTTTTATTTGATGTTCATCGTTTTATGGGTCATTTTTTCGATTTCGTTTTTGTACTTGTTCTTAGATCTGGGTATTTCTCTTGTTCCTAGCATAAAAACGAATTAAAAAAAAAAAAACAAAAAAAAATATCATCAAAGGATGCGGACTAAAACCGCAGCCTTTGATGGCTTTTTTTTGTTCAAAAAATGGGTTATAGGCTGTGGTTTTTAGGACCGTAGCCAATAACTTTTTCTCATTTGCTGCTACTCCAAGGGCTGCGAGACAAAACCGCAGCCAATACCCCTAAAAAAATGCAGCAATTGGCGATTTTTCCACTAGTGTGTGGTATGTCGTATTTAAAATTTTAGCAAATAAGAGTAAAATAATTGTTAATTTTGCTAATAAAACTCTGCCAAAATCTCGTCCACTAGTTGGTGCTCCTTGAACTTCGAACCCTAGATCCGCCACTATCATCAATTATGTGCTTGATACACCCACCATAGCAAACTGCTCATCCATCCATCAATACAGGTGTAGAGAAACACCCATAACTTCCCCATATACCATTATAGTAACATAGGGTTTGTACCCAAAATAATATATTGCATGTCCCATAGGCATTATGAAAGGAACAAAACCAACAATTATTCATCACAAAAGACAACAAAAAAGAAGGCATAACCGACTTTTGGCAACTTCAAAAATAAAACTGCAAGGAGTTCATAAAGGTTTAAAAAACCTAATTACTTCAGCAGTTGGGGTTCTAGATTTGGGTTAAAACTCAAATAAAAAGAGGGGGATTGTCAAATGACAACCCTTTTCTCTTAATATAAGACACAGATGGCCAAATACTTTCCTCTATAAAACAATTTAGAGAAATTTGACAAACTAATCAGATTTGATATTTCAAACTAAAACTTTTAAAACACATATCAAATAATTTAGAGCAGCCATTTCTAATCCAAATATTAGTATTTGGATACTCACAAACCTTCAATCGAGCCAAATATGTTGAATCGAAATTAGGGTTTTCGGAGTTGTACTTGGATCACAGATTCGTAGCCACAAATGTTGCAACGAGACCTCAATTAGATTCAACACTATACTCCTTCATCAGAGATGGATAATAAGTTAAAAACACACCCTACAAACCCCTTCCTCGGTGGTCGAACTCGTCTTCTGCCTGCCATGGCGGAGTAATCTGAAAATCGCTAATAGAGAAAGGTCTTAGAGTGAGAAAGAAGAGAGAGGATGGCTCCACTATTGTTGTTGTTTTTGTTGTTGTTGTTGTTGTTGTTGTTGTTGTTGTTGTTGTTGTTGTTGTTGTTGTTGTTATTATTATTATTATTATTATTATTATTATTATTATTATTATTATTATTATTATTATTATTATTATTGTTGTTTCATTTCATAGAAAAGAGTCTTTACAAGAAGTTGGTGGGGAGTCGAGCAACAAGCTGAGCACCCACACCTTTTTGAATGCAAAAGGCTAATCTGTGAAAAATGTAGGCCCTAGACTTAGTGGTATTTGTGTAGCTCATGACAACCGATGCAATCCTTGATAGCATGTCGAGGGCGTCCTCACCTAGTTCTTCAAAGGTGGAGAAAGCAAAAGGGATGAATTTGTAGTCGTTCTCCTCACACTTAGTCGTGTGTATTTCTTCCTTTTTCGTTTTGCGGCATTGGCTAAAGAAACACTTGGGGCCCATGAGGAGACTCATGTGCCAGCAAAAGGCGAACCTCCTGTCGTTACATCCACACACGCATCTTTACCATGAACCTAGTTAAACAGAAGGAGATCCGTTGTCAAACAAAATTATTAAAACTAAGTTAAACAAAAAAGTAAATAGTCGAACAAAATTAGTTGCAAAATTACTAAAAATAAATTTGGTCAACTAATATTCCTAAATGCAACAAAATTAGTCGTATATTAGAATAATATTACTCGTATTAATATATATTACTTAGCTAACACTTGTTAGTTATTACTATATTAGTAGTCGTATATTACTATATTATTAGTCATATATTTTTTTTTGTTCCAATTTATCCGACCAAAAATTGATTTAGTAGCAATTTAGTCGGAAATTCTAACTAATGCTTGTCAGTTGGAAAATTGGTCAGAAGTTTCCGACTGTTTAGAATTAGTTGGAAACTTTTAGTCGGAATTGCTCTGTTTTTTTCTTTGTATTGTAGCATGGTTACAGAAAGAAAAGAGCATTTTTCATGTATTCTTGGATTGAAGAGGATGATAAGATCTGATTTTCACTAAATTAAAAATTGTTAAAGTCTTGGAATAAGTTAGAAACAACATTTTTCTTTTTTTGTTGAAAATACTTTAACGGAAACTCTCCTGTGAGACCGCCTCATCCGTGCAACCAGCCCAGGCCAATAAGTTTTTTATTCTGACACACTAATTTTAAGACTTAAATGGCAATTTCAAGATTAAAAAAATCTAATTTTAAGACTTGAAAGGGCAATTTCAAACTTGAAATGTTTGAGTCATCCTACTTTAAAGTTTATTAATGTTTAAGTAATCCTACTTTAAAGTTGAAATGAGAATTTTAAGTCTAGTAATTGGTATTTTAAGTCTTAAATTTGGTTATTTAAGTATTGAGATTGATAAATTGTCAAATTTCATGATTTAAAATGTCAATTTATATCCTTAAAATTATTTTTTTTGAGTCTTCAAATTAGTCTTTTAACTCTTAAAATTGACATTTTAATTTGTAAAATTGGTGAAATATATATATATATATATATATATATATATATATATATATATATATATATATATATATATATATATATATATATATATATATATATATATATATATACGATTGGGCCGGCCCAATAAAACGCGTCTCACAAGTGAGACGGTCTCACCCAAGTTTTTGTAATACTTTAATCTTACATAAAATCCAGGTCCAACACTTAGCCAGGGCGAGCTGGGCCCATGCCCAAGACCCACTCAAAAACATTAGAAATGCCAAAATGCTATAACAAAGCTTTGAACCACTAACCAACTTGCAAATGAAGTGAGTAGTTTACCACTATACTACTCCTATTCTATAAAATACATTAAAAGCAATTTAATACTTATACTTTGCTTGTTGGCTATCATCTATTTGAATACTACTGCATTGATTTATAGTATTTCAACGAATAATGGATATCTCACTTCTCAAGATTTATTTTCTAGTCAATAATGCTTCTACAACTTTGATTAAAGTACTTTTTTGAGATGAAAATTATTTATAACATGAATTTTGGATATATAGTATTCTCGTTGATTTTTATCAGGACTGGATCCAAAGTTTTGATATTCATAGAAATTCATGTCATAATTGATTTTAAATTTATAAAATTACGTGTCTATTAAATTTTACCCTTTTGAAAATATAAATAAATTTAACTATTTCAATTATTAATATATCATATGATTCATGATAGATATTCAATTATTAATATATCATATGATTCATAATAGACAATTTAAAATATTCTTAGTCAATTGTTGACTTGTTTGATTATAAAAGCCGAAGTATAAAAAAAGAGAGAAAGTATATAGTTATGGGGCCCAAAATTAATCTTTTGCCCCTGGCCGTTAAAAATTAAGGACCGGTCCTAATAAAATCATTGTGTAAGGTCTAGTTTAAGTATTAGGTAAGTGAAAAGAGCTTCTCAAAAAATCTTTTTAAATGTTTTTATTAAGGGGATGTTTGGTATGAACTTTTTCATACTAAGTAAGGGATTCAATTACCTTTACTCCATATATTTTGTTTGGTATGATATTAAGTTATCTCAATCCCTTTCTTGAGGGTAATGGATACCCTTACTTTGTTACCACACATTTATGTCAAGTAACAAATTCTCTAACTATGATCAATTAAGTGTTTCCCTTATATTTTTCATACCAAACAACATATAACTACAATCCATATCTTTACCCTTGCTCTGGTTTATCATTTTCCTTTCCATTAGATTTTATATTCCTATACCAAACACCCCCAAATTTAATCATTGATTAAAGAATTTTTTTATATTAAATTAAAAAACAAGGGAAAATAATGACTTATTTTCTAATAAGTGTGCATATAACTAAGTTGGATGAAGATTTTAAATTTAAATAATTAATAAACTTTTTTTCATTTCGTCTTAAAATATACTACTTCCGTGGCAAGATCAAAACTTGCAAAAACTTCAAATTCAAGTGTCATAATTTATAACACAATCACACAATAGCTATATACCCGTGACCTATAAGTCTTTATTTGTCATGATAAAGATTTACCCGAGACTTCCGTACCCTACGGTTTATTTCTCCAAGGACAATCCTCACTCCCCAGACCTGCAACTTAACTTACTGCTAGTCAATTACCCAAAAAGGAAACAACATCATCGCAAGATTGTTAAGACCAAAAGTACACGTCAGCAAAACGTCGCATGTCATTCAATAAAGGAAAATTTGCCAAGAATAATCCCAACTTTTACCCGTTGGCCAAAAATAATCCCAACTATCTATTATTTTTTAATAATCCTAACTATTCATCGAATTTGCTCAAAATAGTCCCAATCCCCAACTGACCGGCTAAAGCATGTATTTTGTGAATAATTTTTTTCACCTTTTTTTTTAACTCACCTCATCAAATAAGAATAATTACCCTTTCATCTTCAAAAGGAATTACCCTTACAATTTCAGAAAATCCATTTACACTCTCCTTCCTTTATTGATGAGGACTTCACTGAGTACTTAGAAGAAGAAGAGGAATTCATTGAGTCTTAAAGGGATGAAGCTTTTAAAGCTTTAGCATGAGTGAAGTTTTTTAATGAGAGTTTTAGAGTTTGTTAATGGAGGAAAAATGAATGAAGAACAAGATGGTGTATAATGAAGATGAAGGACATCTTCTTATTTTGTGTTGCTGAGTTAAAAAAACGGTAAAAAAAATAAACACCAAAAACAACCTGCTGTAGCTAATCAGTGAGGGAGTGGGACTGTTTTGAGCAAATTCGATGAATAATTAAAATCATTAAAAAATAATCGATAGTTGGGATTATTTTTGACCAACGGGTGATTGTTGGGATTATTCTTGGCAAATTTTCCTTTGATTAAAACAAAAAAGGAAAATTCAATTACAAATAGATGCCGGAATAAGATTCTTTTACACTTTAATAGATTATAATTTTCTTTAAAATGTTAATCAGCCATACTGATGTAACCCCTAAGCAAGTCTCAACCATAGACACTCGCCTGACTTCGGTACCTATGGTTTAGTATGCATACCCCCGCGGTGGCTCATAATGCCCCCATATACCGCAAGTAATTCTTTCCACCAATTGACATCATACTACGTCCACTTTAAAGTTAGTGGGGTCCTGCTACCTCTGCTTATCTAAATAATGTATCGAAATTCTTTATTCGGAAAACATAACATCATTCGTACTATATATCCATACTTTACTTTTTGTTTACAATTAATAATATCACATAATGCAAAACTTCGCTACGTGTACATACCTTAGATAAGATGAAGAATAAGGAAAAAATTTTGATTTTTGTGTATTCAAATGTACATTCAAAGGTAAATGTAATTGCACATAAGTTCCAACATGAATGCCTAGCTTAATTATCATCAATTATTCATTTAGGGAGGAGTTACATGGTTTCCTCTACTCACCTAGTACAACCGGCCACTTTGGCCTTTAATATTTTTTTTGTTTTTTTTATTTTGCATTAATTTATTGCTTGGTTAATTGTAAGACACAAAATAAATCGTTACGCAAACGCGCGCACAACAAAATATAAACAATGACTACAATAAAATATAACTATAATATACGTACTAATACATATTTAATCGACTAATTATTTATGAAATAATTAATTTAATCGATATTTAACGGGGTATTATAGACTACCCCTTTAAAAGAAGTTACGACCTCGTAACTTGCACAAACTTCATAGAAAAAGGTAATTGACATAACGTAACTCACAATTTTGATGACATAACACATGGACAATACACTAACCATTCACAACAAAGATTGGACACATTGTCAACTAACAACACACTTCGATTTTTGTACTATTTCGCGCAAAAATTCTATCGCCTTTTGCCGCCTTAAGGAAGTTACTTCTTCGTAGCTTTACTAACTTGAAACTAGTGTGGGTACTTTTCGTGCATGGAGATAAAACTTGAATGATGATAGAGTTGAAGTTTGTCTTTTAGGGAAAAAAAGTTGAAACCGATGACATTTGAAATAGTAAATCGTATAAATAGGCATACAATAGCCTTAAAGCTTCAAAATTAACATTAACTAACGTTTTTGTGTGCAAAAAGGTCACAATGGAACAATTATATAACAACAGATCTTGGGTAAGACTGTCTTAGAATAACAGATGACCCAATATGGAGCCCATCAACTTTTTTTCATTTTTCCGGACATTTTTCAATTTTACTCTTATAGGTATCAATTTTGACCTTAAAGATATCAATTTTAACGTAGAGTGGTACTTAAATATATCAATTAAAGTAAAAATTTCAATTTAAACCTAAAATTGATCAATTTAAACGTTAAAGTGATCAATTTCTACCTAATATAATTGACAGTTATAAGTATTGAATTATATGTTGTTATATAATTCATTTATTTTGTTTATAATTGATATAGTTAACATCATAACAGAAAAAAGAAAAAGTCATAATTGATGCATGTTTGGTAATAATTGACAATAATAAGTAATGAATTGTATGTTGTTATGTAGTTCTTGTTTATAATTGATATAGTTAACATCATAATAAAAATAAGATAAAGTCATAATTTATGTATGTTTGGTGATAATTGACAGTGATAAGTAATGAATTGTATGTTGTTATTGCAATTTTTATTTTAATTGATATGTTTAAGTATTCCTTTACGTTGAAATTAATATCTTTAAAGTCAAAATTGATACCTTTAAGGTCCAAATTTAAAAATGCCTAGAAAATGAAAAAAATCTAAAAAAATTGAAATTTGGAGCGCGTGTAGTGCATGCGCCTGAGAATGGGCCGACCCAGTTGTGGTCTTAGAATAAGACGGTCTTACGCAAGTTTTTGTGATTATGTAAACCTCAGGGTTACCGCGTGAATTTTTAAAAGTTTTAGTTATCACGTGGAAAACCCAAAATCTCAGAGCCACCACGTGGAATTTCTCAAAAATATATCTATGTGAGATTACAATTAAATCTTCTTAACATATATGTTTTTCCTATATAATTTTTATAATTTTTTATAGGATCATTTACCAACAACAGCCACCAAGTTTCCTCAATTTCAATTAAACAGCCGTAAACTTCGTTTTTTACCAACTATAGCCACCAAATTAGTAAATATGACATCGACATAGCCAACTTGGCCCAGCTCCACTAAATTACCGGTTATTACCCATTTCTTACCTTTGACCAAGCTTTGACCAAGCTTTCAACCCTTGAGTGAACCATAGTTAAAAAAATTAACCCAACCCCCAACTATCCATTAAAGTTTTCCCTCTTTTTAAACCTCCTCTACATTTCCTTTTCTTCTACGCCTCATCTTCCTCTTTCTTCTTCATTAATCAAGCATTTATTTCAGATATGTTCTTCCAAACTCCTCTAATAATGATCAATTTAGGTTTAATTCAAGATCATTTTTTTTTTCATCTTTGTTCGTCGATTGTCTTCTTGTCTTCTCAATTTAGGGTTTTGTTTTGTAGATGTCGATTTCTGTAATAAACTACGAAACACGGATGAAATGTTACTTTGGCTATGATGTGTCTGTGCAAAGGGGGTGGATTCATCAAAACCCTGGTAGAAGATTCGTGGCCTGTCCTGACTATGATGCTCATGCAATCATTAGGAGCTGTAATTTTTTTAGATGGGTTGACAAGGATATGACAGAGTGGCAGAAGGAGGTGATCTTGCAGCTCATGGATGAAAGAACCAGAATGCAGAGGGAGGTTGATCAGCTGAAAAGGAAGCTGGAGTTGGCTAACAAAAAGCTGAGGAAGACAACAATTGAAAGGGTGATGATGAAGATGTTGTATCCGCAGCGTGTGTGGAGGTTTGGTTTGGTCATTAACACAGCATTTGGGGTGATGGCTTTGTCTTGGGTTGCCAGCTATTTTATGTAAATTTTATTGAAGGATGTAGGTTTAGCATGATGCTCTTTTTGCTTGATTATAGAGCATCATGTTATATTATGTATGTAGTTGACTAACAATGAAGTATGTATGTATGGGGGATTTTTTTTGGGTAATTGATGATGATGTTGGGGGAATTTTTTGTATGATGATGACTAATGATGATGATGCTGGGGAGCATCAAATGAATTGTAATATATTTTTGAAATATAATGCTAATGAAAGTGAAGTACCAACTTTTGACTGATAAATTATGCCTCATTTTACACAAAACTAACTGACTAAAATGTTTGCAAAATGACAGTTAGTTGAAGTTACAATACATAGTAGTTTCAAAAAAAATACATAGCCTTGAATAGTTCTAACAAAATACATTACAACCCTTCACCTAAAACATGTCAATTGCCACCTAAAACAGCTACAAGTTGTCTCATTCAAATCAACTAAACAAGTTTGTTCCTTAAAATCTACCTCAAACAGTGTGCTACTAGCTACTCTAACTATACAGTTCTTATATACCTCAGCTGACAATTGAAATTGCTTTTTAACATAGGGAAAAATACCCTCTATAGTATTTACCCCTTCCCTTTTCTTATAATGTCTCTGCATAATAAATCTCCTAATCCACTCCATCTGTGTTAACACAACCTTGTCTCTACAAGGTTTCAAAACAGCATTGAAAGACTCACACATATTGTTCAATAACATGTTGGACTTACAATCAGAATCAAATGCATGCCTACTCCATGCATTTGTTGGTATTGAAGCCATATAATCATAAGCCTCTGCGCTCAGGTCCTTCAATTCAATCATTTTCTCCTTGAATTTTGTCTGCAGGCAAAGAAAAAAATACTAACAATAAAATCCAAATCATAAAACTTAACTAATCAATGGCTGCCATTACATACCTCAGTTGTTGCTTTAGCAGCTGCCCACAGCACAAACTTGTAGGCTTCACCTGACCATCTCTGTTTGAAATTCCCCCATAGATGTCTCCAACAGTACCTTGTGTGTACCTCAGGTACAATCTCCTCCAGTGCCCTTATAAGACCCTATAAAATTTAAATAAAATACATGAATGATTGAATGATTTCAATTACAAAAAAAAAGAACATGAGGTAGAAATACCTTCAGTCTATCAGACATAAATGTGTAGCCTTTTCCATCAATTGTGCCAAAACATTCCTTTAGATTTGTTAAAAACCAGGACCATGTTTGAAAATCCTCCACATCCACAACTACCCATGCCAATGGGTATATATTATTGTTCTCATCCTGTCCTACTGCTGTCAGGCATATACCAAGATATGCCCCTGTCAAGTGACAGCCATCCATACCAATAATGGGTACACCCAGCAATAAAGTCATCCAGTACAGGCTTGAGACATATAAACATGCTTTGAAAAATGGGCCTCTCAATCCCTGGTAATACCTTTACCAGTGCTGAACTACCAGGATTGTGCTTCCTCACAGCATGAGCATAGTCATACACTCTTGTACTGATCAGCACCATCTCCATACAACATAACCTTGGCTCTTGCCCTAGCATACCAACATTTTTGATACCCAACAACTATTCCAAACTTTTCTTTGACTTTGTGTTGTAAACCCTTAAGTAAATCCCATTCAGGATATCTCCTCCAAACCTCTTAATACCTTTCTGCTAAAAACTTGGAAGTAAGCTTTCTAGTTTGTTGTTTATTCTAGCATTAATGCTCTAGCCTACAAGTCTTGAGCTGCATGCTTTCCTCTCCCCTCAATTTACTAGCATGCAAATAAAATGTACAATTCAATTTGTCACAAGTACACTTAACTCTTTTTCCTCTAACCTTATTCCAAGCACATTTGTCACACCTATCTACACAAAAAGCATCTAACCTCTTTGCGTAGTTGTGCAAAGCATAAAAATCATACTTGTTTTCAATGGCATGTTACTGTACAACAAGTCTTAAAATCTTCACATTAGGAAAAACTAAACCAACTCTTTATTTTATTTTCCTTGAAAAATCAGTATTAGGATTGAACAAAGGATACTTATCTGAACCTTCCTCTAACTCCTCTGACTGCAAATCTTCATCAGCTTCCTCTTCATTCACATCAACAGGTTCTGGTATGTTTGAACCATCATTTTCATTATTTGTTGCATCAAATGTCCTGTTAACTTCCTCAAGAACAGTCTCTCCTACATCCTCAGTGAACAAATCATCACCAACATCACCCTCAAAATCATCATCGTCAAGATTTAGGTCTGACCGGGGCTGCTCTTCATAAGTTAACTCATCCTCATCAATGAATAGGGCTCTCTTAGCCCCAGTGTTAGATATCTTACCTTTTCCCTTGTTATTTGTGGTTGTCCTCTCACTAACAGGTGAATCTACATGTGTATGTTGAATTGGTGGATCTACTTGTGAAGGTGGAATATGTGGATCTACTGGATCTAGTTGTGCAGGTTGGGGTTGAGGTGGTGTTTGAGAGGGAGGTGGTGGAGCAGTTTCAGGTTGAGGTTGGGGTTGAGGAACTGTTACATTCTTTCTTGAAGAAGGTCCTCTTCTTGCTGAGTGTTTTTTTCTTGGAGTCACTTTCTAACCTTTGCATAACAATTTTTTAACCCTAATATCAGCTATTCCAATTTCAATACCTTTATGCACAGAACCATTAATATACGACACCTCATTATGTTCATTAACAAATTGACCACCATAACTAACCCTTAGCTTCACAGAATTAGACATTTGAGTATAGAAAAAGTAAAAAATCAAGCAAAATTCAATACAAATCCTAAAAGACGATACTTTTATTCAAATAAATTCATAAACCAACAGAAAACCTAAAGAAAAGAGAATGTAAAGAAGAAGTTACCTTCAATGGAGGATGTTGACAGTGACGAGTTGCAGGTTGTTATTGCAATTTTTGGAAGCTTTTGGGTGGTAAATCAGTAAAAAAGTTAAATGTAGTTGGGGGTTGGGTTAGGGGTTTAACTAGAGTTAGAGGGATTATTTTTAAAATTAAAGTTAATGGTCATAAGACTTGGTTAAAGGTAAGAATTGGGTAATAACCGGTAATTGGGGCAAGTTGGCTGTGTCGATGTCATATTTAATAATTTGGTGGCTGTAGTTTGTAAAAAGCGTAGTTTGCGGCAGATTAATTGAAATTGAGAAAACTTGGTGGCTGTTATTGGTAAATAATCCTTTTTTATAATGTATATTTATAGATACTACTTCCTCCATTCCATAATACTTGATACTGAGTGTGATATGTTGTATGACAAAAATATCATAATCAGAAGCAAATATTATGAAACAGTGGAAATAAAACACAAAATTTATTTTGAAAATTATAAAAACAGTAAACGAGAATTAAAAAAAAAAGGATGTATTACATCGCTATGTATAAAAAGGCAAATGGCACAGCTGAAGTGGACAAGACGGTATATCTATTTCCATAGGCTAAACACCGCCCCTTCAAATCTTCAAACTTTGTCCTTTTTTCATTTTCATTAATAGTATTAAACACCAATGCTTATTGCAATTCACTCCACATTTCGGAAAATTACCAAATTTCCTTAAAAAACTTCATTAATCCCTTATTCTTTAATCTCTTCTTTTAAGTTCCAACAATGGAAATGGCAAATTTGTCGACATTTTCTTCTCCAATCTTCAAAAAACCTTCTATATGCTTCCTGAAATCCTCCAATTCCTTCAGTTTCAGTTCTTCTTCTTTATCATTTTCTAGTCACATTAGGTTTTGGAAATCATCGACTGTATTGAATAAAAAATGGATTAACATTAGTTGCTCTTATTCATCTTCGTTGAAGAATTGCAGTAATTCCAATGTTAATTGTTATGGTAAATCTGCCGATATTTGGTCAGATTCTAAGTTTGTTGAAGTTATTGGTATCGGCAACAGAGTTGATTCTGTTCTAGATTTCTGCCTTAGTTCATCAAGCTCAAATTCACTTAGATTTTGGTACTTTCTCAATTGTTAGCTTTTATCATTTTAGCTTTTATTCATTTATAATAGTTTTTTCTTTCATCTAGTTCCTATTGTTATTGAAATGAAAGGCTGGACCTCACAATGGTGAAAAAGAATATGAAAAATCAAGAGAAAAAAGATAGCATAAATCAATGGATAAAGCAAACACAAAGCAAGAACTCAAAGATGTTTAATATGTGTCTTATACATCTCCCTCAAATTAGATTTTATATCATTAATGATTCAACAATATAATAATGAAACAATCCTAACAAGACTTGAGAATAAAATTTTCAGCTCAAAAGACTCCACCTTTAATGAAAACTCGCTCTACTACATGAAAGAAACTCGCTTCGCTTGCAACCCTAATTTTCTTTCTATATAATACTCTGCACATCAATCCGTTGATTTAGGCCTTTATATTGGCCCCAAATTAGATAAATAACCCTAGGACAAAAAGCTAGACTTGCCCCCAACCCGTAGCATTGAGCGAAAAAGAAAAAGCTGTATTTGCCCTATCATCAAGGTGCTTGAACGAGCAGCTGTTTAATTGCTATTGTCATTACTGTTTGCTCAATTTATTACTTTGCTGTTGAAGTGTCCATGCATCCCATGCCTCGTTTAAGGCACCTTCCATGTATCTCAATGCCTCATTCAAGGTGTCCCTGGTGTATCTTCTTGCCTTATTCAAGACATTTTTTGTCTTGTTCAAAGCACCCTTCATGCATCTCTTTGATCACTTCATGTAGTGATCCAAAACCTCAACCTCCCATACTTTCTTGTACACCCAATTCCCTGCTCTAATGTTCAAGACATGGAATAGGCAATGAGATGATCAATATTAACTCCCACACAAAAGAGTTGACACTTGCACTATTAAATTTTGTTTGTATCACTTTAATTAGTGCGCTTGCTAATGCACATCTTCAACATTAACATCATAACTTTTAGTAGAAGTATAATTTGATATTGTGAATAGATATAGCGAAGCTATTAGAGTTGTTGTCAAAGTTGTTGGTTGGTTGAAGACATTGTTGTTTTAGTGTATCCAAGTCTATATAAAATTTTCATCCATTTGGTTGTCCTAATTAGTGATCCTTCTTAAAAATTATGTGACTAGATGCGGATGTTATTGTTGTTGTTGTCCAATGTAGTCTAGTTAATAGAAAAGTTTATAATTTGTTGTCCGAGGTGATAATTGCATCTTCAAATATATGTTGTTACAAAAGTTGTCAAATTGATATTGATTGAGTCTTGAGGAGGTCCTCTTTAAAGTATAATTGTTGCTTGTCACATGCCTATAAAGGTTGTAGATAGAAAAGCTTTCCTCTTTTTGGTTGTGCTTGATAAATTCTATATTAAATTATCTAGTTGTTATGGGGGTCATCAAATTGTTAGTTGTTCAGAGTTTTTAGAAGGTGTAATTGAGTCTTTCATTCATCACTAATGTCAGATGCTCTATTCTGGACACATAGATATAGGTAATTTGGTATGACACTCCAAAACTTCACTTTGGCCAATATCATAAAACTTCTCACAAAAATAGGCAAGTTGGATACTTGTCCAACACAAATACTCAAGCCCAATCCCACGTTTATGTGTAGATTACTTGGCGGTAGTGGAATAATGATATGGTGTTATACTTTTTCAAGTTATCATACCTATTTGGTAAACTTTTGAGTTTTCCAGTCTTTGATATTGCTCTCATTTGTTGCTATATTCTGACACACAATTGCCACTAAGGATAAGGGAAAATGTCTTCTTTTCCGCTCTTTCTTCTTTGTTTTCTACTTTTTTCTCTTATTGTGTAATACGTAAGTTAAAGAAGTCAAATTATCCACTCAGCACTAAGAACTCAAAATCTTGTTGCATAATGTTGCAGGAACGTTACCAGGAAAGAATCACTGCAAGGACAATTATGTCAAAGGATTCTTGAAAAAGGTTAATTTGTAGATATTAGCTTTTGTAATTCTCACAACATATTTAATTAGATGTTTTTCCTTATGTTCTCTTACTTCTTTTGCCAATATTATCTCAATCAACCTCAGTTGGTTTTTTTGGAAAAAAAATTAAGTTTTGATTAAATCTGGAAACATGTACAATTGATCCTTCTTAGTGAAATTACTTCTTGTACAACAATGTCGATATGCATGGTTTTGCTGTGCTATGTGTACATGAAGGGTAATTGTGAAACTAATAGTGTTGCTAAAAGCGTCTTTGTCAGTTTAACTTAATTTCCCTTGGGTATAATAAAGCTTATATTTTCGGCGTGCCTTTTTCTCATTTACCTCTTATGTGAGAAATTCTTCACATTTATGACATTTCCGTGTTAGCCTTCAACTATTATATTAAGTTTATTTCGTTAGAGCTTTTTTGATGTGAGTCTTGAACTTTGTGAAAAGGGTTTAGGAATTTCGAGGATAATCTCTCAAATTTGGGTTTTACGTATTACAAAAACTTATTAGTTCAGTTGTAATCTAGTGAAAATTTAGGAGATAATCTATTGGTGTATTTGTGAGATTGTAAAGCTTATGATATATAGAGGGTCTTCTTCAATAGTTTGTTGAAGAATTTTCAGGTTATATTTGCAATGTTTGCTTTGAATATGATAAAAGAATTAAATGCCATGCCATCTATGTTTCCTTTATTCATATAAACACCCTTCCAACGTTAAATTCTTGCTAATTAAGATATTTGAGATAATTTTTTTGATGTTAACATGCTTAAGATGCACTTGCTCTTCTCACGTCTATATCTCTAATTAATTTTTAATATGATACCGCGATATTAATTATCCAAACAGTAGTTACATTGTGTTAATTGTGTCTGTTTAATTTATTGGAGGCTATAGTTCTTCCTGGACCCCAAGTTTTACAAATGAGATACATTAGAGATGGGGGAGTGGAGTTTTGTGGACTTGTATATATATGTTTGTTACTTTTCTAAACGTATCTTGTAAAACTGGTTGTTATGAACTACCCCCTGATTTTTGACAATGACTAGAATAAATTCTGAACCTCCTTATTTGTTTGTTGTGATCTAGTTGCTTGTTAGATTGTTTTTTTCATAACCCGAGTTAGAGGTCTGTTTTGTCTTAAGAGGTATAAAGGATGTGCTTTTGATGACCAGATGATCTAGCTTTACCTTTGATAGTTTTGTTTTGAGTCAACGATAGGTTATTGCTTACGTATGTTCAATCGGGAGATTTTAGTAGACTCGAGAAGTTGATCTTGCTTTGTGTTGGTGCCATTTTATGGGTTTTTCTTGAATTGATCGACTTAACTTTTGGTAATGTTGGTGTAATAGAGTGGTGAGGCAACCATTGATGCATACAAATCATAGATAGGAGTAATCGAACTAATACGAACATGGAACTCTCATAGTTTTCTGGTGTCTTCTTTTCTAACTTTCCAATTCATAGAATTAGATTCTATTTCTCTCTTTTTCTTTGAACTATTTGCCTTCTTTATACTTGAAAATTACCCTATCCTAGTCCATTAAAGCACTACAAGAAAAGCGTTTTAGCAACAACAATCGCTGCAAATAATACAAAGTCGATGCAAAAATTATCTTTTACAATGACAAGTGTTGTTGCGGGTATGAGCGTAGCTAAAAGCTTTTGCAACGACTTTTATGGTTGCAAAAGCCAACTTTCTTTCGTATCAAAAAATGTTGTTATAACTGCTAATACGTTGCAAATTATTGCGGCATTATTGCAACAAATAAGCTTGTCGCGAAAAAAAAATCCTTTTTACCAACCATTTTTGTCGCTGCAAAAAATAAATTTTTCGCAACAACTTTTATCTTTGCAAAAACTATCATTTTCAAGTTATGTTATTGCAAAAAATATTCTAAACTTAGTAATAACTATTTTAGCAACGACTCCATTTGTTGGCATATCTATATAGTTTTGGTTATACTTTTTTGCAACGACTTTGATCATTGTGTAATATATGTAGAATTAGACTACGCTATTTTTAGAAATCATATAGAACAAATTATATAAATATTGATACAAATTAACATATATCTAATATAACCATTTTATTTAAATCTTAAAAGTTAAATTACTAAACAAATGCATATATAGAAAATCTAGAAGGCAAAAGGCAGTCAAAATTATATTCTAGTTCATATTTGGATAGTAGTAGTGGGAGTGAAATGGGCTTGTGGTTTAGTGAAGCAGAAGGCAGTCAAAATTATAGTTAGGATTATATTCTAGTTCATATTTCATTATAGAAATCACAGTAAGAAAATCTAGACAAACGACATGCACAAACAAGGCACCTTCCGCAAATGATATAAGTAAAAGTAAAATTGAAGCAACAATTAAAGATGTACATACACTAGCAACACAATTGGAGTAGCAATTAAAGAAGAAAAACATAGCATTCTTTCTTTTCCTTCCGAATATGAAACTATGAAGTACTATATCCTTATAATAAGTTGGATATTACAATTTTATTATGCATACAAAATACTTTTACACGATTTGATGTGCAGGGATTTAAGCCATGAAACCATAAAGTAAAAACAAGGCCGCATCGCATTGCATCGGCCGTGTTGTAAAGGTTTTCAAAACAAACGCACTGATATTTCCCGCATTGTAAAGGTGTAAAAAAACACGTTTTGGGCCGCATTAAGGGATATCTTATGGTTTCGACCGATATTTAGACGATATGATAACTGCAACACTCCCGTTACCGCATTAGCGTTCCGTTACCGCGATCACAACCGTTACCGAATTTTTACACTATGCATGAAACAACTCATACACCCTGGTAAACGATTCGACTTAAAAACCTCTGGAGTCAAATTATATTTTTTTTACTAGAAACACTAATTTATATAGATGCCCTCAAAATTAACCGCAAAGCTATGATAAGCAAATAAATTTATCCTGAATCAATTAATGGTTGCCTACTAAATTAATACATGATAAGCACAATAAATTCATCACAAGTCTAGCCAAGGTTGTCGGGATCGTCATTCTACTTTGGATCAAAAGCAGCTCACAAGATCGGATCGTAGGATTGACTGATCCTACAAATTTTGCCGAAAGAAGACATTTTACTTATATGTGATTATTGTTTTGTCAATTTTAATGTAAAAGAATATCACATGTTCCTTTATATTATAAGAAAGGTGTGATAATTTGCTATTACTTAATTTGTTATTTTTCAATTCTCAAATTCATATATTTTTCTAGTGGCATAATATTAAATACTAGTATATACTTCCTTCGTTCTTAAAAGATAATCCACTATGAATTTTTCACACAAATTAAGAAAACTAGAATCTTTGTAGTAAGTGGGTGTTATTTTAATCAAAAAGTAGTGTGAAATAATAATTTTATTGATATTATAATAGAGAAAAGACATTTAAATTAAAGGTAAATAAAGAAAAAAAGGAAATTATCGTTGTCATTAATATGGAGAGAGTATATTTGGGGAAAATGGGAGGGATTATGAGGGTATATCTGGGAAATAAGATTTCCAAAAATGGAAAGTATTCTAAAGCGGATAAACATTTGAAACTACTCGTTATAGTAAGGTGAACGAACAGAAAAAAACGAAGGGAGTATAATGTACCACTTATATGGTTCATGGTACATAGTAGTTAGTTACTTGTAGACATAAAAAGTGCATACAACTTGGAGATTGCACCAACTTATAGTAAGAAGCTAACTAATTAAGGTAAGGTACTGACTAATTAAAGTAAAGAACTAACGTACAGTTAGTGAGTGCATCACATAAAACAATTCCAAAAAAATACACAAAAAAGGGGGAATGGAAGGAAATGCAAATAAGTAATTAAAGTAAGGGAAATTATAATCACCAGAAAAAGAACTTCAAGTCAGTATGACAGTGCCAAAAATTATAATCACCGAAATTGAAGTAATAAGTAGCAAGTAGTAATAGCAGCTAACATAACACGAAGAAAGGGGAAAACAGGCTGCAAAATAATACAAAGGAAGAGGAATGGTAGAGGTGTGAATCTCTAAGACAAACCTTAGAAAATCATAACCAAATAAATATAAAATTAATAAACCTAACAACATTAGTTGCTTAAACCAACGAAGTTAACTATTTCTAAGATGAAAGAATCAAAATTTTAAGTAAATTAAATTGTAGAAACGAGTATGAAAGAGAGAGATTGAGAACTTCCCTTGAATATTTCGCGATGATATCCAACAATTGGTTAGAGTAGGAGGAGTGTTGGCACCTCTTAGACTTGAAGCGGCCACGGGACCTAATGAGGCAATGGCCTTGCCAGACATGCAGTTTGCGGAGCACACGGTTGAGGAGATACAACAAGAGTAGTTGTAGCATAGTGCAAAAACAAGGTTGCATCTCCGTATCGCAACCATATTGTAAAGTTTTTGGAGTTTATAGTGACCGAAATATAGGCCGGATTGACCGCATAATCATCCATATTTGTCGTGAATTTCATTTCACAGCCGTTATCGAAACGACATTTTTCGCATTATGAGTTTTGGTGGAGGTTGAGAAGTTGCGGTTAGAACAGTTGGTGGAGGATGGAGTTGCCACCACAGTTGGTGGTGCTTTAGTGGGAGTTATTTTTTGTTGTTCCTTTCAAGGGTTTGGTTTGGTTGTTTAGGGTTTGTTTTAGTAATAGGATATGTTTAATTTATTGCAACGACTTAGATGTGGCAACATGTATTTTCATTTATTGCAATGACTTAAGGTTGTAGCTCCTTAAGTAAGCTATTTGGCCACTATATATATATATTGTTGCAAAAGAATACACTTTAATTTTTTGTTTTTTAAGTATTACTTTTGAGAGGTGGGAAATGAAATTTGATATTAGTAACAAATATTTAGCAAGATAATAAGTTTAGCAATGACAACTGCTTTTTGCAACGACAAAAAAATAGTTGCTAAAAATTGCTGCTATAAATGATTTTTCTTGTAGTGAAGTTTGCTTGGTTCAGTCTGCCATTTTCCGTTTTGTATTTCTTTTTTACACTTTCGCCTATATGTTTGTATTGCTTGACTTATTTTTGAATCAAAAACGCCTGTACTTATTACTTTGTTTATATTTGTGCAGAGAACTCTCCAAATCTTGTAGACGTGCCTGTAAATCAACAACTACATTCGAAGGCTGTTGTTCTTGTTTGTACATTCTTGTCTCTTTCTCAGTTTTTTTTTTCAATTTCATTATTGTGTTTGCGAAGTTAAAGAAACCCAACACCCAAGATTTCATAAATGTTTTCTTTAAGGTCGGTTGGTTTTATTCTAGAGCTCCGTGGACTGTGGTTTCAGCTCTTTAGTATCAATTAGGGGTCTTTATAAAGGCAAATAAAGATAGTGCACATGTGTATGCTCAACTAAAAAAGGTTATGCTCGATGTGCTAGAAAAGCTTCGAAATTTGTGCTCGGTTGAAGCTTCATGATGTATATGAGCCTGGAAAACTAATATTTTCTCTTAAAAAATTTTCTCTTGTTTTAATGAATTGATAATGTGAAAATATAATATAAAATGGATAGTAATAATCGAAATTATAAAATAAAATGGGATATATTTGATGTAATTAAACAATCGAAATGTAAAATAAGAAAAGATATTTCAAGCAATTCGAGAAGCTTGAGATCTCCGAATGAGTGCCAAATTAACTCACAATATGTTTAACAAAATTCTGGATGATTACTACCTTCTCACTTTCCCATATTTATCATAACAAATCCCCTAAAAACTAACTTATTACCCAAATCTGTACTAATTGGTAATTACCTCAAACACCCTTTAGCTTATTTTCCAAAATACAAGTTCATTGCAATTTTCATAAATAATCTTTGGGAAACAATAATTAAATAAGTTAATAGCGTTCTTCTTTGTGAGACTCATGTAACAAGTCTTTTAGGTTGAATTTGGAAACAATTAGTTCATTTCAAATTCTAGATTTCAATCATGAAATCACAAATGAAAAATTTGAAAATGACAAGATTTGGGAAGTCATGTTCAACTTTTAACTTTAACTACTTTTAAAACAATGTTAGAATTACTCGAATTCCAAATTTGAGTTTTTTTGATTTGTCAAACTCTAGATTTGTAAATGTAAACCTAGCATTAAAAAAATCTATAACCAAATTTTATGAAATATTTTAATGATTTTTCGAAAAATGTAATGATATTAATGTATCAAGCTTGAATAGGAAATTTGATCCGAGCCTAGCCAAGCTATTCTTGGTTCATTAAGATCTCGAGTTGAGCTCAAGCTTAGTTAAGCCTAATTGAGCTGAACTCATATAGCTCGCGCTGGACTTTATAATACCTAGTAATTTAGTATCAATTAATGCTACTTTGAACTTAATGTTCAAGTCTCAAAATTTTCAAACGGATCCATATAAAAGGTTATTCTTGAATAGTGATTCAAGGCATGGTCCAACATGGCACCATTTTTGCAAAAACGCTCTTAGAAGATCTCTGCTTGGATATAAGTTTCTTTGTTACCAAGACACCGAGTAAATTGTCCCTATTGACGTGTGCAAGAGTGTGATCATCAATGCTTAAGACATTTGAAAATTTGGACAAGGACATGAATTTTTTTTTAATGTAAAAGGTTAGTATAGTATACATCATTCAATAACCCAATTCCAAGTGGTTAGTAAACAATTAGTAAACAAAGTTAGTTGTGCCGTGTCTCAGTTGCGTGACGGGTTTCCACATGTGTTTAGTGTTGGTATCGTAAAGTTTTTTGTCGTGTGCTACTCTTCTTTTGTGCAATTGTTTGTAGTTATTTCTTACTCATGAAGGTTTCGACAATGTTTTGTATGCATAGGTGGCAAGTGCTGGCTATGGGGATGATTATGTCATGGCCATTGATATCCTTAGAAGGATTAGATCTAGCGGTGGATTGGCTGTTGCTGTTGTCGTCAAACCTTTTAGTTTTGAAGGCCAAAGACGCCAAGATGAGGTGGGTCATTGTACTTGCTTTCAGTATGAGTGCATTCTCATTATCATAGAATTTCTTATTTTGAAATTCTTCTTTGAATCAAAATGTCATCTTTGTTGTTTAAATATATGAAGGAATAAAAATTTTACTGCCAATGTAATCCTTATCTAAAGAAGGAATATTTGATTAATAGTAATCGTTGATTTATAATTCTTACGATGGTGTATTTCTTTAGAATTCGACTTATCTTAATCTAGTAAGCCAACTAATTTCGGAACTTTGTAGAAATTGATGTAGTTTTTCGAACTTTTCTATCCCTTATCTTAATTTTTCGTTAAATAAATTAAGGTTAAGGTGAATAAATCAATGATGTATTGCTTAGTTCAACAATCTATAGTTCAAATATTTAGTTTGAAAAGAACTGTGGGATATGTTAATGACATAATATATCGTTGGATGGATCAATCTCTGCTAGCTTTGAGGAGTTCAAATGTATAACAATGAGAATCATTTGATAGTTATAGCTTCAAAGTAAACTCATTTACAAATCATAGCCGCAAATGTTGTTATTTGCGACTTATAGCCACTAAAAATCATAAAGTGCAAGCGTTGTAACAACCTTTTTTAGATTCTGATTATTGAAAAAAAAAACTGACTTATTAACCTCTTTTATGACCTTTTTAGATAAGGAATGGGTTAGAGTAACGAAATAGAGGAGAGAAACAAAAAGGATAGATAAGTTAGTTTTCCTGATGGAGGGAGCATAGGTAGGAAAAGTTATACATATTGAGTAAAGGCGAAGGGTTAAGGCCTAGGGATAAGGACTAAGAGTTCAGGTTAAAGGTTGTTTGCAGTTTTTGACTTATAGTGGCTATAACTTGCAAATAAAAGCTTTGCTTCCATAGTACAAAAACACAGTCTCTTTGTATCTGTTGCATTGTAAAGGTTTTTAAATTTATGGAACTGATATTACATTCGCTGTCAAGGTGTAAAACACATTTTAGCCCATATCAAGGGATATATTATGATTCGGCTGAAATCACATCAATCCCTTTACCGCATAACCGTGTCATTATCACATTCATGATCATCACTGCATTTTTGTACTATGTTTGCAGCTGTAATTCATAAATGAGTGAAAATTTACTGCTATAGTTAAATAATAAATTAATTTTATTTTATTGGAAAAATTACAATGAATAATACAACATTTAAATTTTTCTTTACAATGATATCAACTTCTAATTAACCATAAATAATACAAACTTAAATATGGGTTTTCCTCTAATTTCACAAATAAACCCAATCCCTTTTCTCAGCCACCATGCCCCTTACTCCCTGCCATATCGCCCACCACCCTTACACCCAACCCACACAGTTTTAGCAACTTAACGGCACACTCACCCCCAACACCACCATTGCCTCCATCTTAAGCCCAAATGTTTGCATCTCTCTTTAGCCACCCTAATTGCTTACGCCACGCTAGCGTAGCCAGATTTTAGTCATCCACAAGTTCCACGCCTCAACCAAGATCGCGCAACTTGGTTTCGAAGGTGTTTTTGGCCAACTAAAGAGAGCGCAAAAAGGGTGGGGTTTGGAATGAGGTGGGTGTCTGGGTCGGAAAGGTATTTGTTTTATTTTTCGAGCAAATTGATCTACTATTGTAGGTTATCTACAAGTGATGGATGGTACAAGTGAATTCCCTAAAGTTCGGATTATTCATGGTTAATCAAAAGTTGGTAATATTATTTGGCAAATGTTAATATGTATTATTATTCACGGTAATTTTTCTTATTTTATTTTGTTTCCTAAATTGTATTAGCTCTTGAAAGCCGCTAACAAATTATCGGTACTGGCATATTTTCTTAAGTTTACATGGTTGTTTCTTTAACATCCCATGTTTGATAATTTCTTGTATGTATTTTTAGTTTCACCAAACTTGCAAACTTTTGATTGACAGGTCAAACTTTTGATTGAAAAACTCCAAAATAGTGTGAACTTCTGTATAGGTCAGTGGTATGCCTCTTAATTGTAACTATTAACTTTTTGTTTTCTTTCATGCTCTCGTTGTGTTTGTAACTTGTGTGTGTGTGTGTGTGGGGGGGGGGAGGGGGGGGGGATTCATATCTTTCTAATCATATGTTGGCTTGAGCTATAAGTAGTATTGTTGTGATCCATTAAAGGAGTAAAAAAATTCTAAACTCCTCATGTTGGATGTTCTTTAAGTATCTAATTCAATACCGGATTCATTAGGAAAGTATATGCTCCCACCCTACACTTCTAGGGAATAGAAACCAATTTATCGTGTAATAAATTTTGGATACTGTTGTCGTGATCCCATAAAGGAGTAAAAGATTCAAAACTCCTCATGTTGGATGTTCTTTAAGTATATAATTCAATATTGGCTTCATTACGAAAGGATATGCTCCCATCTTAGGCTTTTAGGAAATAGACGCCAATTTAAGGTGTAATAAAATGTGGATATTGATCATGTTTATTAGTTTTACTCGGTCCGATACCCTTGAGTGGATGCCATATCTTTGTAACCTCCCCCTTTGGTTAGTCATCTATTTTAGTCTTCAATTATTTTGCATGTAAGTAGTGACGAGTAATTACTCCTTAGAGAAGTCTACAACATTTGGAAGCTTACCACTATAATCATGTAATGCAAAATGTTGATTACTCAACAATGAGGTTTGAGCTATAGTTTTTTAATACTAACTAAGAAATGATTACAAACCAAATAAATGTTTTACAAATAAAAAATGACTTAAATGTCAATATCGACACAAATTAATAACTATTTCTAAGTAGTCATTAATTTTCACAAACTTAATATTTAAGTTTCATTAAATTACTTTTTCATCTAATTCAAGCCTAGTTTTCTTTTATCATCAAGTAGATGGTTTCCCAGCCTATCTTTTTTTAAGGTATGTTGTATATTTCCATACAACATCTTTCATAAATGGCTTTTGGATTCTTTGCTCTTTCTATTTAACATTACCATTCAGTGCAGTGGGAGGTGTCTTGTTTATTTTACAATTTTGGTTATGTACCTTTTCGTTCCTCTAGGCTCTATGAATTCAAAGACCTTGTGTGCTTTGATTTCCTATCAAGGGGAAAATTTCATATTTTGCTTATTTAAACTATGCTCTTCGTCCTTCATTAACGGTTGTTTCTCAACTATAAGAAACTAAAATATTATTTCTAGTTCCTTAGAAGCAGATAAGCATAATCTATGCACTGAAGTCATCTGGAGATATTTTCTTTGGTCACTCATGCAGATATAGATATTGACACCTTGTTGAAGATGGATTTAGTCACTCTAGATGAGGCTTTGAAGACTGCTTATCAAGCTGTTTTGTCAGCCATTAGTGCAGTTTCCATTCTCATTTCCGTAAGTACCTTTTGATCTCATAATTGAGTTTGAGGTTCTTGTTGATGTTATGTATAGTTTGAAATTAATCTAATATTTACAGGATACATACAAAAAATACATGCATTCTCTGCATGATGGTGTGACACAAATTGCGGTTGGTGAAATCGTAAAAGTGAGTTCTCAAAAACATGTTTGCCTCAAGCCTACTAGAGTTTTTGTTTGATCTAATATTTCAGTCTCACATCTTTCTTGTCGTCGTAAAACTTCCATTTGAAGTATATGCTGTGATGAAGTAAATCCTTTTCAGACTCTTCGCAGCCCCTCTAAGTGGTGTGGTTTGGAATGGAGTTTTTTCATTAAGCTTTTACACTCAACTGTAGGTCTTGGAGAGTTACAAGGAAGGAAAAGTTGGATTTGGTATTGGCCATAATATCAAGGCATCCATTGTACAAGCTGTCTATGACTGTCCTTTTCTCTCCATCGGACTTAAGGTAAAGTAGCCTTTTTCATTAAGTTACAAAAATTTATGTGTTTGTGGGAGAGCATTTGCTGTTATGTTCTGCAACTTGCTTTTAGATGTGGAAGCATTTTTCTGCTTTCATTTGCTTCTTGCCCCCATTTCTCTCTTGATCGTTGTTTAAGAGTTCTAATGGCCGACTTCTTCTACATCTAATCTAAGACTAAAATGTCATTTGGTTAGTTCTTGTCTGTGCCTTTGACATGATGCAAAGTCAATAGAACTGCGTGAATTAGGGTTCAGGATGTATTTGAAGAGGTGGATTTGAAAAGCGCAGAATGAGGGAAAGAGGGATAATGATTAATTCAGTTTCCTTTACTTAATATGGTTTTGGAGAGAAGCATGGGAAGAAACAGAAAGATCCAAATACCCTTTCTAAAATTTCTTGCAAAGTTGGAAAGGTATGGAGGAAATTTATCAGCCTTACTCGGTTACTCCTCTCATCTTGTCATTACCTCCCTTTCTTTCCTCTGCCTTCTCCCCTCTCATGAGTATGCAAACACTGTGGTCCACACTGAAACCTTAACTTTTGCTTATCTTGTGAAATTCCATTGAACGTGATCATCAATATATGTAATTGACAGTTGTTTTGATGCTCAATGAGATTTACTACTTCAACATTAATAATAGGCTCTAGCAATTTCATAGCCATTTCAGAAGTGTCTAATACTGTCCAAAAGCTTTTGAATCCAACGAAAATGAACAATAATTTCTATATACTTATCATGTATTATGACTTATGACTCGAACAAAGCCACATTTTATTCTAACATATCAATGTCGTAGGAAGAGGAGCAATGTGCAGGGTGCAAATGAAATGTATTGAGTGAATTTGTTTTTGTTTGTTACGTCAGAAGTTAGAATAATGTAGGAAGGTTGTGTGATGGTATAGGGTGGGGAATAGCCACTCGAAAATTTGTGATGTTTTTTTTGTGGCGCCTAACAAATTACAATAAAGTCTCAGAACTAGTGCCTTACTAATAAAGTTATCAAGAAAGCATCATTGTGTATCTTTCTTCTTTCTCATTTTAAATATGTATGTATTCCAAGGCATTACATCATGATTTTGTTTTCTTTTTTTCCCTTAATACAGGACCATGATGGAGTAGTTATATGTATTCTTTCAAGTTCCTCAGCCATTGGAGATACTGATGTATGTACTCTTCTGCATACTTTTCGTGAAGCAACAGAGTACAATAAAGAAGTCATACTTTCTATTGTTCGTAATCCTAATATGAAGCCTAACATGATAGGAACGACCGTGATAACAGTAGGGTAAGAATACATGCTTGCTTTAAAGTAATAATATAACTTTGGTTGTGTTGTGTCTAGTCTTTCAAAGTGGTTATCAGTGGCCTATCACTTTCTATCTCAGTTGCAACCATGTAAACAGTTGGAGTTATATATTTTTCATTATTTAATCATGCCATATGAGATTATTAGTAAATCCCAATTCTTAAGCTATTTAAAAGCTTTTCTTTATACGAAGTTGATGGAAACTTTTTGTCATGAAAAGCTGGGAAGGGGTATTATAGGAATTAAGTAATAAATAATACGTAGTAATTAGTTAAGTAGGGGAATAAAATGTGGGGATAATTAGTATAAATAGAGGGGAAGAGAAGGGAATTAGTATCCATTTCAAGTTATAGAATTAAGTGGAGTATTATACTCATTGGGAGAGAACAAGCCTCTCGAAAGCTTGTATACTGTCTTTTGTAATCGTGCTTCATTTACATTTAATATTTCACTATACATTAACATTTTACATACAAATCCATACATTCAAACACATATTCTATTTTATCTTTGGTAATTATATCTCATGGCCTATCCAGTCCATAACAATTGGTATCAGAGACGTTTGATTCTTGTTGATGGAGGATGCACTGGATTGTGTAGTCGGAATCCGGCTGGAACACATCAAGACCTCCAAAATGGCTTGAATAGAGTATTATTTCTGACGGAGAAATTAATCACTAAATTCAACAACTTAGCACACCGAGCTCAAATTGCCATAAAGTCTCAAGTGAACCTTGACCAGCATCTTGAGTAGATTCAGAAATGGTTTTTAGAGAGTAAGAAAAAATCAGATGCTCGTTTTCACGCTATACTCAAAAGAATCTTTAAGAAAGCTTCAAAGACAGCTCATCATGGAAAGGAAGCTGTAGATCTAGAAAATTGCGACGAGGTTGTGGAGAAGGAAGAAGAGTGTGTGGATTCAAATGACACGGAGGTTGCAGTTTCAACTGCTATTGTGGTTGTAGATGGTGAAATCAGTGAGCCAACTGTTGTAGTTACAATATCACTTGCTGTGAATCGTGAAGGAGGAAAAAATGAATTCTCGGTTAGATCATAATGATGATCTATGTCGGTCGGGAAATCCAATGGTCGATCGGAAAATCCTAAGAGGAGGTATGATAGTATGTCGGCTGTACACTCAGTTGAAATGGAATACTTAGGGTTTTGTAAGATGAGAACAAAGAAGAAGAAAGCAAAAATGAGGCAATGCACTAGAAGGCTGACTGTACATTTAGTGGAAGTGGAATACCTCGGGTTTTGGAAAAAGAAAAACTAGAGAAAGAGAGGAAGAGTGAGAAGACAGAAGCAAAGGTCAACGAAGAAAGTACCGGTTGTTTTTCCGGTGATACTAACAGTCGGTAGTGAGTATGGTGGTCCGACGGAGGTATGACGCCGACGGTGGAAGTCGCTGCGACACTTAAGGAAGTAGCAAAGGCTGAGTCGATATGGTGAGGGGTTAGGGCTTATCTTAGGGCTAGGGTTTGAAATCAAGGGTTTAGCACCGCATGTTCTAGGAGTTGGGGGTTTACCAGACGGTGGCGGCGGTAGTGAAGCAGGTGACGGTTGTAGCAGTGCAAAAGATAGTGGCAGTAGGAGTAGTTTAGACTTCATGCAGGTAGTGGGAGTAGTTGAAGTTGAAGAGAATGGGGGAAATGAAAGGGGAGTGGTTCAAGAGGAATACAACTTTTATGATAGCTGCTGTTGGAAGGCTATGATCATTAGCATCATTAGTGTAAGGGATAAGCTTAGTTTTAAAAAGCACGCCTCACTTTGCGCCTCGTGCTCAGGCTCAGCTGAAAACGCCTCGGTTGGGGTGAGGCAAAGCCCACTTCAAGAGGCATGTGCCTTGGGCGCCTCGATGAGCTTCACGCCTCGTGTGCCCAGTGCGCCTCCTTGTTGGGTTGGGTAATTAACTTATCCTTATTTGTTCGGAAAAGAAATAAAACTAAAAACTCTAATTCACTGAATATGAAGTTCGAAAAATCGTTCCTTCTTTATGAAAAACAAAAGGCATGCAAAGAAGAACATAACTTTGTGAATTCTTCGTATTCTCATTAAAATAGTTTTGTACTAAAGTGGTGTTTGACGCAACAATAATAAATGTTTTCAAGTTTGTTGATACTAAAATATCAATATCATGTTATTTTAAGTATTATATATGTTTTAAAATTGAATTTTAAGCTTTAGCGAAAAAGTGGGCCTCGCATACAAAAAGCTCGCGCCTTCGCCCTACGCTTTGCGCCTAGGCTCGAAGGGCCTTTAGCACCTCGGCGCACCTTGCGCTTTTTAAAACTAAGGGGATAAGAACGTCAAAAGCCTAATTGATGACATATGGGTTGTTGTCAAAAAGCCAAAATGGAAACTTTTGTTACTCTTGGGCCCACTGCCTCATTATAACCAGATTGATAATGGAGTGCTTTCATGGGGTGAAGAAGCCATATCCCTTTTTGAAGGCTACTGACTGATTCTGGAAAGTGGAGTTAGGGGCAAGAGAGTACTTAGCTCAATTCTTGCCATTTTTGTTGACGTCACATACCTAACTTTTTGTCCAACCGCGATGCTTAATTGTGACCTGTTTCAAAATTGGCATCCTCACATTTTACCTTCAACAATTTCGCTGGGTATACTCATGATTCTCGGGGTTTTGGCTCGAATTACATCATTCCCACCTTGAGGACAAGGTGGATTTTTTAGTGGTCGGTATGTCATGAATAGCTGGGAAGGGGTATTATAGGAATTATGTAATAAATAATATTTAGTAATTAGTTAAGTGGGGGAATAAAATGTGGGGATAATTAGTATAAGTAGAGGGGAAGGGGAGGGAATTAAAATCCATTTCAAGTAATAGAATTGAGTGGAGTATTATATTTATTGGGAGAGAACAAGCCTCTCGAAAGATTGTATACTATCTTTTGTAATCGTTCTTCATTTACATTCAATCTTTCACTAGACATTTACATTTTACATACAAATCCATACATTCCAATACATTAGGTCAATGTTGTTCTTATGCTTATTTTATTTTATTTTATTCTATTATTCTAGGGTCAATGTCCATTATTTCGATGGGCTAAAGATTAGTATTTCTTTGGTTGGGGTTATAATGGGCTTAATTTATTAGCTCATCAACTCTAGTGCACATAAGTGAAGTTGTATATGATGTTTGCTACTAAGGGTTAATCGTAACCAACGTCTTTGTTAGTTTTTTCATCAACAAGTTTAAAGTTGCATACATCTAATTGTCCCAAACCCACCCAGGTAGGAGCCACTTAATGACATTAGGCTAATGGAATCTTGCATTCTAGGATTGCTAAAAAATTAGGGTTGGCAATGCAAATTTCTTAAAATAGGGGCATTTTATTGAATGGTGTAAATGAACTAAAGTAGGATTGGATGTTTTATATTCGGCTACTTTTGAGGTTTTCGTAGTAAAAGTTTACTATGTTAATATCTTCTAAAAAGGAATACTTAGTAACTAATTGGGAATGGGGGGAGGGTATTGGACTTATCTGAGCATTTTAATTGTTACTTTTAACTTGTCACTGACGAAAAACAATGACATGCTTAAACAGATTCTTTGTTCTTTGATTCTCTTGATATTTTTGTGAATTTTCATGTATGCTAATAAATGGAATTGAAAAAAGCAATTAACAAGCTTCGTTTTGAATGATGTTTCTTACAACCATTTTTTTACTCTGGCTGAACAGTGTGCCTTCATTCCTTATCGCATTTCTTTAGTAGTAACTAATTGCTGTGCTTCATGGCCAGTGTTTCTGATAAAAAGCCCCTTCAGAAAAACAACATTCTTTCTCAGTTGGCGGACAGCTTCCCATTTGTTTTCGACTTTTTGCGGAGGCAGGATACGCAATCAGGAAAACCGGAGGAAAATAAATTAAGAGAAAACATTTTTCCAACCATGCTTGCGAACTTCATGAATGAGGTTCTTGTAGATGAAAATTATGGGGAAAAGTATGTTTAATGCCATGGATTTATTGCGTGAATATTTTAGATGATAAATCTTCATTCCCATTTATTAATATATGCCACTTGCTATTATTGAACTCTAGGGATTCTGAAGATGGAGAAACAGATAAGGTTGATTATCAAGATAATGATGGTTATGCGTCCAAATATATAGAACAAAATATACAAGGTGACTGTTTTTCATGTACTGCTTGAAAGTACTCGTGTATGCTTTTTATAAGGTATCTTGATTCTTGAATTAAAACACTTGTACAATGCTTCTTTAGCAGTCCAAACTATTGCAAGGAAGCTATCTATCAATCGGAACCTCAGCCGAGGACATCCTCAAGAATGGCACGAGGAAGAGATGAATGTTTCTGGAGCTGATCCTCTGGCTGATAATCCACGGACATTTCTGCTTCCAGTGGGTGTGAGATTTTCTGATGATTTACAAGGAACTCGTGATGAATCAAATTTAAGTCCTGCAGAAAAAATTGACAATGAAGATGTTAAAATGCAAGCATCAGTTGTTCCGAGTGTTCCGTCTCCGAATGGTACTACAAATGGGTTTTGGAATAGCGCATCAGTGTTATTGAAAAGAAAACAACCTATTGCGTCTAAGAAGCATGGAGGTCTTTCTGCTCGCGCAGCATCTATGCTGGTAAGTCTAACTTCACCATCTGTTTACTGGTATATGTTTCTATGCTCTTTTATTTAGACTGGATGACACTAGCATGGGATATTCTTTCACATTAAAACCTAAACTAAACTGCCATAGTTGCTGAGTATACTTAAACTACTATATTAAACAAAGTATGATTGTATTATTCTCTATGAAAAATCTATAAGAACGTGCTTACTTCTACTTCTCTTAAAACGTACTGAAAAATGCGTGACTTGAATCTTGTGATTAGTTATATGATTAGATGACAATCAAGGAGTAGAAGAATTAGGTCTTAAAGGTTGATTAGTTATACCTTAAGCATGAATTATGGAGATGATAAAGGACACTTTGTGTTTGGTTTGTTTGGGAATAAAATAGTACATAGTACATTTGGAAGCATTAGCTTGGACATGTGAAGGCTAGGAGTGCAAATTTTCAGTCCTAAGTGCAAGTGTAAGAGCATTGGAGACCGTAGCATACATGAAAAGGGAAAGTCAAGCAAGAAAAGAAGGGAAAAGATGGTCAGAATTGCTGCTGCTGCCCCTTGATCATTGCTGTCCCATTTTCTTTCCTTTGTCTATTTATTGTTGTAGCACTTTAGTGTATTGTAGAGCCAAGCTTAGAGCTTGAGCTTCCCATATCAACCTTACCACTCTCCATTATAATTCTCTACTCCATGTAATGCTCACACACACTACTCCATTGATGTAATTCCTTCAACATTGTAATGAGCTTACAAAGCTCTCTATCCTTTACATAATGATACACTAGCCTAGGATGGTGGATGTAGCCTAATCAATGGTGAACCACATTAAATCATGGTGTTGTTGTTTTACTTACTTTTATTGCTTTAATCACCTTAATACTTGCATATAACCATGTCTCATTAGTACACCTTCAAGCCATGATTGTTAACCTTTCGTGCCACCTTTAGGCCCACGCTTCCGCATTCGTTAGCCTACTTTAACACCTACTGAAAGGTACGTGTCTTGCTTGTTAAAGCACCCATCATTATTGTTGTCACTGGCAAAAGCATCACCACTACCATTATGATCTAGCAAGTAACAGCATGCAAAAAGATACAACTTATTTTAAACCTAACAACAAGAATCATACAGAGTTTGAGAGCATTGGTTATTAATTTTAATAATTACACATCATGAAAGGATGGAACTTGGGATGGGAATGTCATAAGGGGTAAAGTAAAAAAAAAAAAAAAAGAAAAAAAAGAAAACCATCTTTTTTAAAACATTCTAGCTCTGTCAAAATAAAATCATAAGTACATGAGGTTTGTTTTTCCTTTCTCTATATTTTTAGTGATAATTATTGGCCCTATTTAATTTACTAGTTAAGGATCGGGTGCACCTTGGTGCGTTTAATCAGCTATGATGTGGTTGTGTATAGCTTGGATTTCCTCCGTTAACTTTAGGGCGGCGCTTGACCTTGATTCGTAAAAATTTAGGTGATTGATAATATGTGGTTGTCTTTAGCGACGATTTCCAACACTAATTTGTTTTTGTTCATCGAGTCATTGTTGGATTTAAGACTGGCATTGTTACGCTCGCAAGCATCAAGAAATAGAAAATTTGATGAAGTAAAATTAATTATTTGTAGAGTCGAAGTAAATAAAAGCATTACCATGAAAAAAATTAAAACCACGACCTGGTGTTTGGTAAATGGGTTTGTAATTGGGTTTTTGGCTGACGTTTTGATTTTGGGCAATACCATGAAAAAAATTAAAACCACGTCCTCTAAAGTCAATGAGGTGTTTGGTAAATGGGTTTTGAGTTGGGTTTTTATTTGACTTTTTGATTTTGGCTAGTTGGTTGGTCAAAAAGCCAAAGTTTATGTTTGGTAATTCGTTTTTTAGTCAACTAACAAGCTCGCTATTAAGCAAATGAAAAGGGTAGATTTGTTAGCTTTTTTTCCAATTTGGCTTGTTGGTCAACATTTCCTTTAATAACTACCACAACCGGTACTTTTAACCAAACATCTCCCAAAATAGTTGGCTTATCTAGCTAGCTTAAAAGCCAACAAAAACAACAAACACTTAAATAAAAAAGCAATAACAACAACCAACAACCATTTATGAAACACCCCCAATGGGATAAGCATCTTGGCCATGTTTGCTTGCCAGTAGATGCTTCGTGGTCTTCGTCCCTTTATGTACTGCAAATTGGATGTCACAAATATAAGTAGGCCCATGCATATAATTCAAACTATAATGAACAACCTAGTTCTAACTTATTTGTGTTGCAACAGGAATCAGAAAGGGATACTAACACAAGATGGAGTCCTGTGATGGAGATTCGCTATAGAGGAGGAGTCTATAATGGTCGTTGCCAAGGTGGTCTGCCTGAAGGCAGGGTACTAAATTTCTGACTGAACTCCGTTTCAATCCAGTTATGGACTTGAGCATATTAAAATCAGTGCGCTTGAAATTTAAAGATGTATCTTGCAGGGTCGCCTTACCTTTTTGGATGGTACGGTCTATGATGGAATGTGGCGATACGGTAAAAGATCGGGAATTGGCAGCCTGTTCTTTAAGAACGGAGATGTTTTTCACGGATCGTGGAGGGATGATCTTATGCATGGAAAGGTTGATTTTCGTTTAGCAGTTTCATTTTCCAGTGTTTCTTGCTAGAGAATTGACTTCTTGAGCCTGCGACTTAACATTTTTTTTCCTTTTGAAATTGCGATTGCTTCTAAAAGCCTTGCAGGCAGCTGTGCTTAAACTTGCCAGAAGTTGTGAACTTATTTATTAGCTATCGTTTCCTGTTGTCATCCTTTGAACAGTTCCTACTTTGACTCTACAAAAGAAAACATTTTTTCAGGCCATTTGAAACAAACTTGTCTAAGTCTGATTTTTGTAATTACATCAAAATATTTTATTTCTTTCTAGGGCTGGCTTTATTTCCATACTGGAGAACGATGGTTTGCCAATTTTTGGAAGGGGAGAGCAAATGGTGAAGGAAGATTCTACTCAAAGTCTGGAGAAGTCTTTTTTGGATATTTTCAAGATGGTTGGCGACATGGTCAGTTTCTTCATGTCAAAGTTGATGGCACAAGGTTCGTGTTTCTGTCTTTTATATTTCAGAATGAGATGGTTTGAATTGAATGAGCCTAGTACAGTACATTCAAATTACGCTCAAAGATGTGGGCGTCATCAATTGAATGGATGAGAATTGTGTGTAAATACTCCTTTGAATAGATTTTGTTGGTTATAAATTAGTACTCACTTCGTCCCCATTGAATTTGCATCATTTTCTGTTTTAGTCCGTCTCACTTAATTTGCATCATTTTTATATTTGGACTATGGCCCACCACTTTTTTTTAATCTCATCCATACATTTGAATTTCTTTATCCACCTAATTCATTTTCTCTCCATTTATTACTACATCTTTAGAAATAACTCCATTTTTCTTTGATGCAATTTCAACAGGACATAGTAGTTGTTAATACTCCCTCCGTTTTTTAATGTTCTTCCCATTTAGAATATTCTATTTTGGAAAGAGAAATTTGATTAAGATTTTTAAGACATATATAGAAGGCAAAATATATCCATGTGAGATCTCGTTAGATTCGTCTTAATGTATACTTTTTTATTATATATTTTTTATAATTTTTTATGATGCGTATTTAGAAATATTTAGGCTCAAAAGTTACATTGAAAACTGTGCAAAAAATTTGGAAAGAACATTTAAAAACGGAGAGAGTATTATTTTAGTCGGTGGCCTACCTTGAGGTTGCATATGCTACTCCATAAAAAAAAAAATTCTAGAAGTATTACCCAAATCTTGAGCCCATAACCTATTGCCAAATATATAGGGATAAGTAATCCCACTAGTCTACAACATTTACATTTGTTAATTTTTAACTTTAACATAATTAATACTTTAAAAGAGGAATTACAATTAATAACTATTAAAGCAAGGAAATAAATGACTATTAATTTCCTTAATTGTCCCATTTTCGACTTTTCTTTCTCCCAATCTATGTTTCCGAATTTTCAAGTACCATTGCGACCAGCTTATCGCCTGCCCACAGCCACTATTGGCGACACCACTGCTGCCACTACATTATTATTGCCTTTAGTCCACCACCCCACATTCCAATCCCCCATACTTATATTAGTTAAAGTTATTGAAATTTAGAATTTAATTAAGTATTATATTGTGAATTTGAGTATGATTTGATTTGGTGTCAATTTTATTTGGGTATTATTTGTTTATAATTAGAATTTTCATTTGCTTTAATTTATGATTATTTCAATTTAAATTAAAATTTGTATTTGTGTATGATTTCATTGATTGTTATTCATGAATAATATTAAAAATCATCATTAATAACTTTTGAAGTGTTAAATTTATGTTGTGTTTTTTTTACTTATATTGTAGTCTTTCAATTTATGCTTTACTTGTTAATGGGAAACAAGAAACTTTTTTTAAGCTCGCAACCCCGTATTTCAAATCTCAGGTCCGCCACTTATTTTAGTGTTGGATAGGGTTGAATAATCTTTGCTAGTGACAATTTTGTTTTGGTGAATTCTTTGAGTTTATGTAGCGGACCTTATATTATTGGGATTTAGACCTTGGAATTGATGTGATTGTGCTAAACTACAGTTGAGTTAATCGCAGGTTTGTGGAGACATGGGAAGAAGGTATCCTGGTGAGTTCTGAGGAGGTAAACACATAGCGTAGTCTAGTTTATGTAGAAGAGAAGTTATATCATACTTTCTCAATTTGTCTATGCTTATTATTATAACTTTCAAGCTGTGTTCGTTGTGTGTAAGCTAATGTATCTATCTATGATAATCCATTATTGTTAATAGATGAAATTGGGTTTGAGTAACATAAGATACGTTGTATGTATAAAGTCATAGGAGGACATGTAAGATTGTGTTGGTGTAGGCTCTAAAGAGATTGTTATTAACTATAAGCTCTATAGGATTTTAGTGTATAAAGTGCGTCTTTTATGTTTATGTCAAATTTTGGATGCAGTTAATAGTGCTATAGCTAATCTCTTGAGATACTATTTGTTGTCGAATAGCTTAAATCAGTTTAATAATTACCTAAATTTTAATATGATAAATACCTAAATTATACATTATAAATGTTTACACTTTATATAATAACTAGATAATGCCCGTACGATGGACGGTTTTTTTCATTTTATTATTTTTTATTATGTAAAAAAAACTGAAAAGGAATTGTAAATTATTGGCCATTGATTTTCAATGAATTGATAATTGCATATAATAGCTAATATTTAATTAATGTTTAATTTTAAAAATACTATTTTATAAGTTATGTATGATGTTATTGATATTATTTTAATATTTACTAAGTAAGCATAACAAACTATGTTAAAAATAAATTCTAATATTAATAAATTGTTTTGAGCATATATTACAATATTAAATTGAATAAAATATTTTAAATAACGATAACATTGATATACAAAAATAATTTAAATGATGATACAAATATCAAAATAAAAATTGTTTCTTTTGTATGAGATTATTTGAATGTTGGGACGGATCCTTGTAATTAGCTTAATTATTTTATTGATCACTATAAGGTTGTAATTTACCCTTAAAGAATTTATGAATAGAAAAACATTTAAAGTAATTGTGTCTATTTAAATAAATAATTATACAAATATAAAACTAAAGTTGTTTGCTTTACAAATGCAAATATTTTTTGTTTTCATGTTTGTCTGACATTCAATCTTTATTCACCAATTTATCTCTCTTCTTACCTCTAAATACATTAAGTAGATTATTGAAAAGTTGATAGCATTAACTAATTCTATTAGTGCATTTACATATTTTGACTAAAATAAACCAATTTCAATGCATTTAAACTTTGTTGAGAAAACTCACCAATTTCAATTATTAATTATGATAATATTTATTAGTATTAATCAATACCAATGGAAAACTAGAGTTGTTCGTGGGCGGGCTACCCGCTAGGCCCGCCCAATCCGGCTCGAAAAACGGGCGGGTATGGACAACGTTTTTCAAAAAAATTTAAAGTTTGGAGGGGTGATACCCGCCCGCCAAGATAAACGGGCGGGTAGCGACACAAAAAAATTACCCGCGGGTATACCCGCTCGCCCGCTTAGTTTAAAATATTATTTATTAAATAATTAATTTTATTAAATATACTACATGACCCATACCCAACTTTAGTTTATTACTTTTCTACTAGCCTGAAAGTTTACTTCTGTTAGACTTTAATATTTTTAACCCTCAAAGCACCCAAGCAATCGACTATCAAAGTTCGAACAAGTAGTCGACTTCACCGTCTATATTCAATATTCATGTAATTTGACTATTTTGAGACTTTATATATATTTAGAGTATTTTAGATAATGTATTATATTTTTTTGTTCTTATAAAAACTTAACTTTATAATATGATTTATGTTTTAAATTTTTATATAAAAATACCCGCTTTAAAAATGGGCGGGTAGCAACAAAAAAATATGCCCGCGAATGCGAGCGGGCTTTTGAATATTTGAGCCCGCGGGTAGAATTTTTAGGTGCTAACTAATTCTATTAGTGCATTTACATATTTTGACTAAAATAAACCAATTTCAATGCATTTAAACTTTGTTTAGAAAACTCACCAATTTCAATAGTATTAATTATGATAATATTTATTAGGATAAAACAATACCAATGGAAAACCCAATTGCATTATATTTAAGGATGACATCATCATCTCATATTGGAGGGAAAATTTTAATCCACAAAATGACACCTCATAAGTTTAAGGGTATGATGATGTCAGCGTTTTTTGTTTTAGTTATTGGTATAGACTAGATAATGCCCGTGCGATGCACAGCTAGGGCTGTACATGGTCCGATTTGGTCTGGACAAAAATACCCAAAAATATCAAACAAAAAGCTGAACAAAAATACCCAAAGATATCAAACAAAAAACTAAACAAAAATACCTAAAAAAGTTAACATAATATCAACTAAAAAAGAAAAAAAAAAATTAAAATATCAACTTATAAATATTCCAAATACACAAACTGAACAAAAGGTTGAAGAAGGTCGAAAATCAACCATGGTGAAAATCAAATAGTCGAACAGCAGGAGGTTGAAGGAGTGTCGTTTGATGTTTGCTGAAGTCTGAAGGTCGAAGCAGCAAGAAAGAAACTTAGGGTTTCAATTTTTTTTAAGTGGGTTTTAATATTATAACTTTATCGGCCCATTTGGTTAGTGGTACTAAATGGTGGTAATGAGAATTATTTATAGTGTAAAATTTCATCAAAACTTTCATGTTATTCCTGTGGTAATGAAACTTTGATCGCAAAAAAGTTTTTTTGTTCACAAATTTTCATTACCACCTAATACCACATCTCCCATTGGTAATGCATTGGAATGAATTTTATGAACAAAATAAGATGATTGAAGGTTGTCAAGCATGGCCATCAAGGTAGCCAAAAGATTTTTCAGCCAAAATTACACTAATTTTTCATTTCCATTACTACGATTTATTACCACTTACCAAATGGGCCGTATAAGATATTTGGGATTTGGGATTTGGGCCGCCTGATACTTCATACAGCAAGTCTCATGAGTGACCGTCTTTTTGATAAATGCCTCTCAAAAACTAGTCTATTAGAATTCAATTTATCTTTATGGACCACCCAATTAGAGTTGGTCTCACAAAAAGACCGTCTCTCACACAAATTTGTGTACTTCATATACTTATATACTTGATACTCTTTCTTTTTTCTTTTTTTGAAATGATACATACTTTGTAACATCCCGTAGTTTAACTCGTGTCGTTTTAAAAGAGAAATAGACTTTTCGAGTAACCAAATATAGTTCGAGTCAAATTCAGGATTCTGTGATTCTTCTCTTTCCGTCCTTTCGATCATCTCCACATTCCTTAACCGTTCATATACTTGTTTGGCTTTCAAGTACATTAATTCCATCCGATGTTGGTACTCTAAATAACTTTTTCCCTCCTTTCGTTCCCATATACCCAGAGCCTCAATTTCTGCCCAGACTGGGGCATTAACCAAGGTCTCTGAAGGTTCCCCTAGGGTATTCATTCCCTCTTCTGCTGGTTTCTTTCCCTTATCCATGGGTAAGATAATAATCGACTTCCTGACTCACAAAGAAAGAAAAACAAGGCAATCAATTACCGAAATAAAACAAGGATAACAATTCAGATGATCACAAGTATACACAAGGTTCTATCAGTCATCCATCACAAGCATACATAACAAGGTACCTAAAGACAACAAACAGATCACATCATCCCCTTAATGTCTACCCCTTTACTCTCGTCGTGACTTATGCTTTGTTAAAACATCGGTTTAGATATATAACACTAAATAGAACTCCCGCTCTGATACCAATTGTAACATCCTGTAGTTTAACTCGTGTCGTTTTAAAAGAGAAATAGACTTTTCGAGTAACCAAATATAGTTCGAGTCAAACCGGGGTGTTAAACGGTTAGTTAAAACGGTTCAAGCGAAATAAAACTTGCGGACCGAGTTCTAATAGTGCTAATACAATCTACCAGACATTAACACGAAGCAGCAGATAAGTTTGCAAAATTTGTTCTATTTATTACAACTCGAGAGCGTTCACGCCTCTTAAACCAACATTAAAAGAAAATACGGAAACTTAGGTTCATAATAATAACGTTTTATTTCTCCCAGAATAGTCCTCACTCCCCACCTGCAATTAACTTACTGCTAGTCATTATCCGAAGAGGAAACGACATCATCGCAGGATCGTTAAGACCAAAAAGTACACATCAGCAAGAAATCATAATTCAATTAATTGAGTACAACAAAGTAAAGATATTAACTTAAATAATTTCATGTTCCAGTTAGTCAGCTATACTGCTGTATCTTTTTCAGCCATATTGCTATATCTATTCCAGCCATACTACTGGTACCACTCCAAACTCCATAGGCGAGACAATACATTAGGGGGAGCTAACCCCTAAGCAAGTCTCTACCATAGACACACGTCCTACTTCGGTGTCTATGGTCATGTATGCATACCCCCGCGGTGGCACAAAGGCTCCAAGGCCGCGAGTAAATCATTCCACCAATTGACGTCATACTACGTCCACTTTCAAGTTAGTGAGGTCATATTACCTCTGCTTATTAAAAGTTATAATGTAATAAATTCTTCGGAAGCGTAACAACATACACATTACATGCCCATACTTTACCTTTGTTACCACAACATATGGTACGTAACATATATTACAATTCTATGCTGTGTGTACGTACCTTGATCAAGCAAACAAAGCAAAAGGCCCTAATCAATTTCCGGTCACGAATCGACTTTCTACAAGGTTTAACCGTATTCAGAAATAAGAACACATTCACATCATCCTCAAGGTAAAACACCTCACATACAAACAACTACCATCACACATAAAACACATACGCATAACACGCGACATACACCACAACTCTAAACACATTAAACACCCAAAAAAAAAACAGCAACTAAAAACTGCCCAGAAACCTGCCTCAACACTGTCAAAACGCAAATCCGACTTTACCGTTGCGTCCGGAAGGCATCAAAACCCCCATGTACTAATTTTCATAATTTATAACATAGTATAGATATTTTTAACCTAATTTCAATGCCAAAATGCTCTAAAAACAACAATTTTCCACTATTTTTCAATCCTACGGAATTTGTCAATTTTTTTTTAAAATTCATATAAATTCATATAAATTCAAATTTCCACCTTCCTATTAAATCCATATCTTACAACCATAAAAATCATAAACTCATGCCCACAAAAATTCATTTCCAAATTTCTCAAAATTATTAATTTCTTACAAAATACAAATTTTCATAAAAACAAATCATTCATCCATATACAACTCTTCATGCCATACCAATAATTCCTTACACGACAACACAAATTTTTCCATGAACAATTCTAATTAAAAGAAATGTATACTATTATTATTATTATTATTTTTATTATTATTATTATTTTTTTTTTTATACCTTCATCCATCACTTTAATATAACATAAATACATCAAAATAACTCTTAAAACAAAACATCCTACAATACCATTTGATGTCTACATATAAAATTCACATAATAATATTAAATCATATAAAGAAGAAGTCATGGATAAACATTCACACACATATGCATAAATCACATAATTGGAATTTAACTTGATAAAAGGATAAAAAAAAGTAGAATTAACTTACAATTATATGAAAACACCAAAATTCAAGGTTGGAAAATGCTAGAGTTTTAGGGTTAAGCTCTTGATGTTTCTAGGAAAATTAGGAGATAGGAAGAATGCTTAGGTTAAGGCAAATGAAAGATTAAGGGAAAGAATAATTAGACAATTAAGGTTTAGGCAATAATCATAAACATTATTCTCTAATTGATTACTCATGGGACTTACAACCCACAAAATCCTCCATAGGGCCGGCTCACCCTTTGGAATTCCCCTCTCTTTTTTTTTTTTAAATTTGAGATTAAAAATTGTTTTATTTTATTTTATTTTATTTTTTATTTTTTTTTTTCACCCAAAAGTTTAAATTGTTAAAAAGGATGAATAATACATGACCCAGCCCAAAAAGAGCTCATAACACACTAATTAGATAATAAAATATATAAATAATACTCGTAATTTATTAACTATATTAAAAACTATCGTTTTGAAATATCGGGGTGTTACATACTTGACACTTGAGCCTTCTGAAAATCTTAAAACCTTATTACGGGTTTTCGGTCCGGTCTGGTCTGGAAAATTTAAAACTTGGACTGGACTGGAAACCGTATTTTATTTTTTTTAAAAATCGGAGCAGACCATTTAGACCGTAAACCAGACCAAATACTTAAATTACGGTTTGCTCTGGTTTGGTTTAAGATTTAGACTAAACTCTGTTTAGCCCTATGCACGACTTTATCAAATTTTTTGACATATTTTTGTATTATATTTATATTTTATTTCACTATGAACATCTATATACATTTTGTACATTATATCATATTTTGCATTGTGCGCAATATAATTATATTTATACTTTTATTTTTTAATTTTGAATGAAAGAGCAAATTGTTCACACCTTAAGTAATACGAAATTATGAATTTTTTAAGCAAAAAATAACATTAATTTTTCTAACAAAAATACCTATTACATTAATTAATAAAAGTGTTAAATATTATTACTATCAATAACACACATTAAATTCAAATATAAAATACATAGAGTTATGCAAAATTATTTTATTAGTTTAAACGACAAAGATAATTTTTTCTCATAAAAAAGATAAGTGACTTACATAAAAATAGTCACAACCTAAATCATATTAGAATCAATTATCGCATTTAAGTAACCAAGAGTATAAATAACAAAAACAAATCCAAATAAAAGTATATTATGTTTTAACCATTTTAAAATATCCAATATACTAAATAATATTCATTTAATAAATGAAATTGAATACATTTTATAAATAATTAAAATAAATGAAATAAAAATATAGTTTTTTAATACATTAAATGTGATTTGACCAAAAAAGTTAAAAAAATAATTAATAAGATAATTATATGTTTAAAATAAGAGATAGAAAGTCAAAGATCATAATAAGAATGACATCATCATTTAAGTTTAGAGGGAAAATTTTTAATAAGAATACGACACGTAAATAATTTCGAAAGGTGATGATGTAAGTCGTATTTGTTTTAATAATAGTTATAGACTACCTTTTCTTTATATGCTGAATATCATCATCCAATGTAATAAACAACAAGCTAAATTAAAAGAACTATTTCTATAATGAATGTGTACATACATTATTTTGCAATAATAACTACTTTATATGATAAACAAGAAGCCAAAATAAAAGACCTAAAATGGATGAAATAAAATACACCAACTTATAAGATAAATACCTACATTTTATATGATATAAATACCAAAATTCTATTATAAATACCAACATTTGGTGTAACAAATATTTACAATAAAACCTACTTTGAATGTAAGTTTACATTTTATTTGTAAACATCTATACTTTATATGATAAATACCTACAGTTTATATAATTAAGACCTACATTTTATATGACAATGACCTACCATGTATAATATTAACAACTTTTATCAGTTTAATAAATTAAACAAGCCAAATTTATCGCAAATAAAGCTATTAGATAATAAAGAACTCACATCTTTTGCCTTTGTCCTTAGATCCTTGTCTAAAGGCCATATATCTTCTAAAGAATGCTTGATGAATTATACCTCAGCATTACAATGGTTTAATAATAATTATTTTCATGATATTAATTTTCCAACTGTTTGAATCTAAATTAGGATTTTTGACTTTATATATTTACTCAACTTCTACAATATTTTATTAATTTTATTACCTAAAATCTTTTAGTGAAAAACTTTGTCTTGTAATTTGCGGTTACAAATTAAGGGAAAAATTCAGTGTTATTGAAGAGAAGGGCGATTCTTGGCACATTTGAGGGAAAAAATATTTATGAAGGGCCCCACTTTGAACAAAAGTGTATAAATAAACAGGGCCTCCACAATTTTTATTCCGTCCATATCCTCAACATCCTTAGCCATTGTTTTTCCAACAAAAACATCCTTTGCCACTATTTTATCAACAACATCAACTTGGATGGGAACTCTAAATCCTCTACTCCAATCTTCATATTGATGAGTAATTGGAAACCCATCCAATACACAAATTTTCATACTAAACCTTCTACTTTTGTCAATTTTAAATTTTGATTTTAATTGAACCTTTGTAATATTTTAAACCAGAGGCAATGACTTTAAATGAGCTTTTCCTCGAAAAAGGAAAACGATAACAATAACAAATTAATAAAATAAATACGCACCATGCATGGTCATTAACCCTCCTAATCAAGTCACATAGTGTGTCCAATACAAACGAACACTAGTCTAAGCTTTGTATAGATGAAGCATTAGCAATAGAAGGATATATACTCCTTATCCTTCATAGCTTAAAGTCGGGTATAGTAACCAATACCACACTTAGAGCATACAATAAAAAAATCATCACCACCAATCCATTGGTGAATCGAGAAAAAAGTGCCAGCATGTTTTTGACGACATCAATAATGTTCTTAAAACCCAACTTATTCATCCAACCATCAAAATTGTTTTCATTCGTATGCTCTATTGATCACTTTCTTACCTGGGTTTAGAGGCAAACCTAATATATCATATATATATATATATATATATATATATATATATATATATATATATATATATATATGTGTGTGTGTGTGTGTGTGTGTGTGTGTGTGTGTGTGTGTGTGTGTGTGTGTGTGTGTGTGTGTGTGTGTGTGTGTGTGTGTGTGTGTGTGTGTGTGTGTGTGTGTGTGTGTGTGTGTGTGTGTGTGTGTGTGTGTGTGTGTGTGTGTGTGTGTGTGTGTGTGTGTGTGTGTGTGTGTGTGTGTGTGTGTGTGTGTGTGTGTGTGCGTGTGTGTGTGTGTGTGCGTGTGTGTGTGTGTGTGTGTGTGTGTGTGCGTGTGCGTGTGCGTGTGCGTGTGCGTGTGCGTGTGCGTGTGCGTGTGTGTGTGTCTAGAGCCGAAGGATTCTTATGACCGCCCTCTCCTTACGGGTATGAGACGCCGTCGACCATCCTTCCCCGGACCCTGACCATAGAGTATATCTGTGCGGGAACACTGGGTATGATGATGATGCTGATATATGTGTGTGTGTATAATAAAAAAAAAATAAAATAATAATCTAAATAAGTATTCATCATGGTTAGAGAGGGAGTGACAAACAGTGGCTTTTCATTTCACGCTCCTGATAACATTATTCGTCATTGAGGGGTTGTTCGCCCCCTTTGGCGGTGGGTTACTCAGGAGCCCCCCACTCATATCTGAAAACGCAGGCGGAGGCTCTCTATCCTTCTTACCTTAGATACAATTTTTTTCATTCTTCATTCTTTCATGGAGAATTTTGAGTATTCCTCCCTGAGTAAGAGGGGGAGGACTTGATGTGACTACTATTAGACCTCCAACCCAAAAATACTCTACAATCATTATGAGCGGATAAACTTTTCCTTTCCTTTCTGTGGAGGGGACGGCCCGTGAGGTTTCGCTTAGCAGCTTTTTGGCCCCAATTCAGTCGTTGGCCACCAGTGGGTAGAGGCGTAAGATCATTGGGGCGGAAAGGGGCTTTGCCCCCCTGAGATTTTGAAATGAAATAATTAGTTTTATAATTTTTAGCCTAATATTCTACTATTAATTGAAGTAAACTATACCTAATTAACTACCTATAAAGCAATTCGAATACTTTCAGGATGATTACTTCATTCATTTCTTTTCTAATATGAAATATGATTAGTTTTTAGTATATTTTATTATAATATTAATAATATTTACTTTATTCGTCTCATTTAATTGCAACATTTTTTTTACGCATCAATATAATGCGTTACTTCAATCACTTTTATCTTGAGTTATATACAACTAAAAATGATAAAAAAAAATTAAAAAATGGGAATATGCAATTAGACAATTTAATTAAGACCCCACTTCATTATATATAATTTTACATAGTATCGACAATATACAAAACAAGCTTGAATGATGAATAATGACAAAAACTTAAAAGTTGCAAGTAAATAGCTGGGAATAGAGGTAGTATCTATCTAATATAAAGCCTTAATTTTATTTATTTAGAACTATTCACTTTTACATGACAGTCAAGAACAAATTAATCGGATATTCGAAAAAATAGTTTATTTTTTCCTTTTTTAAAATCATATTTAGCTATTAAAAGATAGTGGATTCATCATATCAATCAATGCCAGTGTTTAGTAAAATAATTGATTGAAAGAACTTATTGTACATTATAAAGCTTAGCCCCTCCAAAAATTTTAGCCAAGTTTTAACACTTTCATTGGGGCGCCACAACAACCCTGTTTGGTTACCCGTCAAATGTCAACTCCATGGTTGCGGGACTTATTCTCTGCTGAAGGTAGAGTGGTGGATGTCTTCATTTCAAGAAAAAAAAAGAAAGCACTATAAGGTTGCCTTTGGTTTTGTGAGGTTTCATAGGAGAGATGAAGTAATGGCTGCAATAAAAAAACATGGACGATACCATTGTAAAAGGTTGTAGAATTCAGGTCTCCTTGGCAAAGTTAAAAAGATGGTTCTTCTTTCACTAAACATATTTCCACAACTCTACCCGTAACCGATGGATTAAAAACCCTACTTTTAGAGACTCTAGGAAATACTAGGAGGTTGTTAATGGCCTTCAAATGAAGTCGACGTCGGCACAGGAGGAAAATGTTATCCCTGTCCTCTTTACTCTTAATGTATCCGAAAATCCTAAGGTGGTGCAAATGCTTCAATATGCACTGGTGGCTGAAACGGTTGATGTGGGAGACTATATATTTCTTATATAAAAAATAATGGCATGAAATATCTAAGCAGTTGGTATGAAAATCCTTACTAAATTTCTGCTTATCTTTTCTTCAAAAGAGGATGTGTGATAGGCTGTGGAGGAGGAGTGCGAGCTTTGGCAAATTTTTGACGATTTACGAAGATGGAATGAAGGTGAGAGTTTCAATGAAAGGATAGTGTGGATTGAGTGTGTTGGAATAAACCCGAGGTGCTAGAGTAAGGAAAACATCAGAATTGGTGAAAAATTGAGTCCCGTTAATAATTTTGACAAAAATATTGACAATGATGTGACCCTTACCCACGCACCCCTCCTTGTGAGAACAAAAGCACAAAACAAGATTGATTGTCGTATACGTATTTTATCGGAGCATGGCGGTTATGATGTATGGGTTAAGGAAAGCAATGCGTCTCCGTGCTGTATGATCACGAATATGGTGTATGGGAGAATGGAGCATAGAACAGTAGTGCTTGTGTGAAAGACTAGGTCAGTGACTCAAAAACTATCGGCGAAAACATTGGTACTAACGCTGTGAATCTTGACCCCATGTCGATTGCAAAGACTGTGGGTGAAAAGGTTGGTACTAACACTGTGAATCATGACCCCATGTTGTTTGCAAAGACTGTGGGTGAAATGGTGCGTAATATCGATCCAGGAAATAAGATTATTGAGGATAAGAAATTGTTGGTTTCAAACTAAGGGCAGTTTGGACTCTTTTACTGATATGTCCGTGGAGGTGCAGTCCCAACGTTATACGTTGCAGGGTAATATCACCATTAATAAAAATACCGTTAGTAATGGTTGTGTGAGTGGCTCGACGAGGAGGCGTGGAGGTACACCTAAGAAAAACAGTGGTTGCCATAGTGAGTCACTACCGGCTATTCAATCCCCATTGTTAAGTAATGTGGAAGCTCAAGAAACTTGGAACACTACAAAATTGTTGGGAGCATCAACAATTGATGAGTGTGCAAATATTGCTGAGCGTAAAAAGTCGAAAAGGTTACTCATTATGGACGGAAACAACTGTCTGGATTAAGCTCTCTTGTAAGTTATCCTATTGGTGTTTTCTATTTATGTTTTTTCTCATGAATTATTTGTTATGAAATATTAGAGGATTAGGAAAGGGGGAAAAATGCATGACCATTAGAAATAATAAATAAAAAGAATATTTCTTTCATGGGTTTAGTTGAAACTAAACATAGAAATACAATCAAGAGAAAGGTTAGAAGATTGTGGGGTAGTGATGTTTATTAATCGTGTGAATCCTTGGCATCTGAAACTTGCGGAGGTGGTATTATTTCTGTGTGGGATCCTGAAAAATTCAATGTTTCCAATAAAAAATACGAATAATCGATGGATACTCATAGAGGGTTGTATCATTAACGAAAATTTTGAATGTTGTGTGGGTATCATTTATGGCCCTAATGATAGAAATGGGAGAACTGCTATGTTTGAAGAGCTAAAAAATCATATTCAGTCCATTAATAAGCATGTGCTCCAGTTAGGAGATTTTAACGAGAAATTACATAGTTGTGAAAGAGTGGGTCATTTTCGAAATGAATCGAGTATGACAGAATTTTCTAATTGGGTGCATGACTTAGGCTTGTTCGATATTCCCTTCCCTTACATGGGATAAAGTTTACACGGAGAAGAAATGATTCCAGAAGTAAACTCGATATGGGCTTTTGCACTAGTGATTGGCTACTTAGGTATCCAAATCTAAGATTGTAGGGGTCATAAAAGATGCTTCTCGGACCGTAACTCGATTATACTTTCAACTACTGAAACCTTAAATTGGGGTCCTAATTTAGAAGCTTCAATGCTTGGTTCCTGAATTCGGAATTCCAAAAATTCCTAAGAAGAGAATGGAATAATCTACCTCAGGCCTGGTTGAGTAACAAGTTGAAAATCCTTAAAGAGCCGTTGAGGAAGTGTAGCAGGGAGAATTTTTGCTAAATGGATGATAAGATTGGTAAACTAAAGGCAATATTACACGAAGTACAAGTTATAGTGAGGTTAGGGACCTCAATGATGTGGAGAAAGCTAGGTAAAATGCTGTTGAAAATCATCTGCAATCATGTCTTATTAGAAGAGAGAGAGAGTTTGGAGGCTAAAAGCGAGAGCGTATCGCTTTACCTTGAAAAATCATAACACAAAATTCTTCCATGTGTCCACTGTGATTAGGGCTGAGCAAAAGTATCTGATGATCCGAATATCCGACAATTCGATTCGATATCCGAACCGTTTTTTAGGATATTCGATTGGGAAACCATTTTCGGATCGGATATTTGATCCGAAAAAAGTCGGATAGCGGATACCGATACGGATACCAGTTTTTGAATTTTCGAATATCCGACTATCCGATCATATGTCGGATATCGGATATCGGATAATCGGATATCCGAATTAATTATCCAAAAATTGCAAATATCCGGAATAAATGTCTTTGCTGGATATCCGAAAACAATTTTTTTTGGGAAAAATAACTTATGTTGGCTGGTTATGTCGACATTATGTCGACATTATGTCATCCATTCATCCAAATCCAATTCAATTCTAAATTTCTAATTACTCATTTTCATTTAGGGTTTCACTTTTCAGTTTTGTTGCTTCACTCTTCACTTTCACTCACATTCACCGGTGGCTCACTCTTCATTCTTCACTCACCCTTACCGGTGGCTCAGTCTCATTTCACTCCCTCACGCAGTCACATCACAACCGGACGCTTGTTGCTTGGTTTGTTCGAGCCTTATTCTCCACCTCACCGGCACTTCAATTTGGTAAGCTTCAAATCATAAGGCACTCATGAATCTTTATCTAATCATAAATAATCAAGAAATTTCAGAATTCATACAATGAATTAAAAAGTCCTTTAATATGATGTATGAGCATTCTTGGATTATCAGCATTCTTGAGTCTTTTAGACTTAAACTATGAATATTATTACCCTTCCACAAGTTGATGGGTTTAAATTTCTTGAGTCTTTTATTTTCTTTCTTTTCATAAACGTTAAGATATTTCATATTCATTGTATAAATTCTAAAAGTATTGAAGTCATTAGTCATTTAGAAAAATCAATGAATCAGGAAAAGTCATTAGGTATTCAATTTAGTAAACTTAGTTTCTATTATTATTCTTTTGAGTTTTGAATGTACTTTATGATTATGAGCATTCTTTTGAATATGATGTATTTGAATATGAGCATTCTTTTGAATGTACAATTGATATTCTTTTGAGTTTTGAATGTACTTTATGATTTTATGAATTATGAGCATTCTTGGAGTGTTAATGTTTGACTAAAAATATGATGTATGACTTAAAACTTAATGTGGCCTTTATTCAATCTTATTTCGTCATTGGAGTGTTCATTGGAGTGTTATGAAATCTTATGAATGGGGTTATATTTTAACTGTTAATGTTAATTTATAAAAAATGTTAATGTTAATGTTAATGTTAATTTATAATTATAATGTTAATGTTATGAAATCTTATGAATGGGAATTGGGTAATTTATATTCTAGTTGTTAATGTTATTATTATGTGGGTATAAGAACAGCCTTCAACTAGTATGTTTTTATTCTATTAGTGCAGGTATGGATGATTATAATGTTCATGGAATCCCTCCTTCTAGTGAATGTTCATACCCCACAACAGCAACAAGTTCACGCCCTACAAACCATGAGAATGATGGACCACCGGGCTTTAATGACGTTGAGATAGTATCTACTAACAAACAAGATGCAGCTCCACTTCAGACTCCTATTTCAACTGAACAACATTCAACCAAGAGGCCTTCCATGCATAGATATTGAAGTGGAGTCATATTCTGCTCATACTCAAAAGAAAAAGAAGGTATCTGAAACCAAAGGTAATAAGAATCGTTCTTGGCTTTGGGATCATTTTACTAAGATACTTAAAAATGGGGAAAAAAGAGCTGAGTGTAGTTATTGTAAAATTGATGTGTGTGGTGACTCTAAAAGTGGAACCACTGTTATGAAAAATCACTTGTTAAGATGTAAGGAATACCCGCCAAACATTGATAAGAAACAAAGACTTCTTTCATTGGCAGATTCAGTTACATTTTAATGAGGGTCAATGTGTAACAGATATAAAAAAAAGGAAAACTTGAGTTTTGGAAGTTCACGAAACATGATTCAAGAAAAGCTTTTGCAAAAATGATTATCATGGATGAGATGCCTTTTAGGATCGAGAGCGTGAAGGATTTTGTCTTTTTATGTCGGTTTCACAACCCCATTTCATTATTCCCTCTCGATTCACAGTTGCTAGGGATTGTTATCAATTGTTTCTTGATGAACAAAAAAAGTTAAGAAATTTCTTTAGTAAGTGTCCGTCACGAATTAGCCTCACAACTGACACATGGACGTCTTGTCAAAATCTTTGTTACATGTCATTAACTGCTCATTTTATTGATGAAGATTGGACTTTGCATAAAAAGGTTATAAACTTTTGTCCTATAAGTGGTCATTCTGGTGAGATAATTGGAAAATCTATTGAAAAATGCCTTCTTGAGTAGGGAATTACTAGGGTGTTGACTATCACTATTGATAATGCTAGTGCAAATGATGTTGGGATTGAATATTTGAGTAGTAGGCTTCGAATGTGGAAAGATGGGACAATTTTAGATGGTAAGTTTGTGCATATGCGATGTGCAACTCATATTCTTAACCTTACTGTGGAAGAGGGTTTGAAAGTAACTGATAAATCAATACTTAAAGTTCGCAATGCTGTGAGTGTGAGGTTTGTCAAATCTTCCCCTGCGAGAACACAAAAATTCAAAAAATATGTGTGAATCAAGAACAAATTAATTGCAAACGAAAGTTGGTGTTAGATGTAGAAACTAGGTGGAACACAACACACTCAATGCTTGACTGTGCTTAGACTATCGTAGAGCTTTTGATACACTTGAAGTTTCTGATGGTGGTAAGTTTAGAAAGGAATTGAAAAAGTCTGGTGGTACTCCTAGTGATTATGATTGGGATCGCATTTATGCATTTTTGCCTTTTTTAAAGATGTTTTATGATGCTACTTTGAGACTTTCTGGGTCTTTATATTCGACAAGTAATGTGTATTTGGAGGAACTTGTTACTGTTAGTAGAATGATAGCTACTAAGTGTAAAAGTCAAGATCTAATTGAGAGTATGATGGCTACTGAAATGAAGAAGAAACATGATGAATATTGGGAAGATGTTGACAATATCAATTTGTTGTTTTATGTTGCTATTGTGATTGATCCTAGAAAAAAATTTACACTTTGTAGAATGGGCACTTTATAATCAATATGATTTTGAAACATCAACAACTTTGTTTGGGAAGGTAAAAGATACTTTATTTAGTTTGTACGAGCACTATGCATCTCAACAATCTAAGCTTGCATCCACTACAGAAATGGTTTATTTAATTAAAGATCTAGAAAGTTTTGATGATTGGCATCTAAGAGTTTAAATTGAATTTGAGATGCATGCTGGTGCAAAGAAGAGTTTGGAAAACAAAAATGAGCTTACAAAGTATTTAGATGCTGATATAGAGCCTAATGTCATTGGCAAACACTTT
>JAAKBH010000727.1:0-127480 GCA_019776075.1 Amaranthus palmeri
TTTTTCCACACGTACACACCGATTGAAATTAACCTTGTACGAGTGAACAACAACCATGTACGAGTGGAGAGGGGAGGGATACAGTGAACAACAATGAGAAACAAATTTATGTATGTTTATAAGCAAATGTCAATGTGGTTCATACCTTTAATATCAAATTTTTCCATATTTTTGATACGATTGAACTGTTAAATTTATGTTTCGCAATTTGTCCGGTTCTTCCCGAACCCATACTTAAGTAAACAAACTCGAGTATGGGTACGAAGAGAACGGGGCAAGTGAGAAACATGATAAAGTTGAAAGGTTTAGTAGCTCCAAGATCAATATTCAATTTTAATATGCCATATTTTTATTTGATTGAATCGTTTTATTAATATTTGGAGACCGTTTATTTTTTTTGTTTTTCAACTCTCGCCTTCCACCTCCACCCCTACTTAATTCTTCTCAAGTAGGAGAGTTAAATAGGGGTGGTGGTGGATGGCGACAAGAGAAGAACAGATAAATTATAGAGAGAAGAGGGAAATGATTGGGGCGAATGAAAAATGACGCAGGGGGGGTATTTATAGACAAAATCAGGATATTACCGACTACTTAACGACCCAGTTTTAGTCGGCGTTTAGTCGGAAGAAATAAAACGTTTATTCCCGTATTTTTTTCTTTTTTTCTTTTTGGCGATAACTAGCGACTACATTTATGGTCGGAAAAATAGCGACTAAAACATAAAGTCGCAAGTTGGTCTGGAATCGGCGACCAAAGTTTTTTGGTCTCTGTTTAGTCGGTATTACCGACTAAAACATGTTAGTCGGTATTTTAGTCGCTGTTTAGTCGGTAATACCGACTAAATTTGTCCAGTCGCTAATCTGGGTCGCTGGGTTGCAATTTTTTTTGTAGTGTACAGCATAACCGATTTGGATCCGAATTATATTAATCGAACTCGATACAAATCCAAACTGAAATGGAAATAACCCAAAACCGATACCGACCCAGTGTGGTACTAACCTGATTGAACCCATAACCGAATCTACCCGATTCAAAGCGCTAAATCACCTGAAAAAACCTGAATTTGAGAATATCCAAACTCGGTGAAATCCGATTGAGTAACCGAATTTACAGCCCTAGTCAGCGTATCCAATCGGGCAGGTCAAATTTTTTAAGCACCCGTAATTATTACCGAATTAGCCCACACTACCGTCACTGCCTTCCCAACAGCCCATCCACCATCACCACCACCCAAACTCTACAAATAATCGAAATTATTTACGATTTTCTAAAAAGTTGAAGGCAATCTTCAGTCGTACTCGATCCATCAGCTGTAGAATCTTATCTTTTTCTTTTTCGAGTCGGGGACTTTTTGATCAAGCTCTCTTTAATGGGTATAAGTTGTTGCCGTCCTTCCCTCCGCAGACCCTAGTCATAGTTTTCTATGGGCGAGATATACTGGGTATGATGATGATGATGTTTCAAACAGAAATATACATAATTAAAACACTAAAACATAATTTGCTTTTAGTGGGATATATTTAGAGATATTTAATTTAAATGTCGCTACTTTAAATTTCTACTAGTATGTATAGAGCCTTTAATGACATTAATAGACCCTTTAGCAACATAATAAAAAAAAAACACTAAAATTTTGGTGGCAAAAAAATTTCGTCAAATCAATTTATATATCAATCCAATTAAATATATCAATCCAGTATATCATAATCACTCAGAAATTGAATTTTTAAGGCTTTAATTTTTCAATTTTGACTTATTTTTGGAAAAAAATATTTTAAACTTTTTAATTAAAAATCTAATTTTAATTATCAATATTAGTTCACATAAATATAAGTAATTCTAATCATATATATAATTCTAATCTAAATTTAATCCTTCTAATAGAATGAAAAAAATTACATGTATCAAAATTTACATGAATCAAAACTTAATGACAATATAAATAAAATATACAAATATCTCAAAAAAAAAAAAATATACAAAGAGTTGAAAATATAACAATAATTGTCAAAAATCTATAACCCTCTGCAAAGACATATATACCATTTTGTATTATATGAATCAATAAAATTGTTAAGAATCAACAAACATTGATTCGTGACTTGTACTGCAATATATTATCAACTTAGAGATAAATATCAAATAAAAAACTCTAAATAATACACTCATATCTAGGTCAATGGTGTGCCAGCACCAGAAAAATATATAAGGAACAAAGTTTTTTTCTCTTTCAATCAGTTATTTCTAATATATAACAAATCTATTCCTATATAACAAGATTATATTGAAACGAATCAAACAAGAATCTCACTTGATTATATTTTTATATATTTAAATTAAGAATAAAAGACAAATTAAGAGTAATCAATGACTAGAATCAAAACACAAATTGGAATGAGCATTTGATGTTTTGACTGCTTATTCTTTAGTGTTTTTAGCACAAAGTAATTGTCTTCTAAAAAATTTTCACTACTCTTTGGTTCTAAATGGATTTCGAGTCTTCCTCATTGATCAAGACTTGACAATATCAAGGATATGAAAATACGAAAATTCAACATTTAATTAAAAAAAAAAAAAAAAAAAAAAACTTACTTTCCGTATGGCGTTTCGGAATCATTTGGACTGTAACCAAAATTTAAACGGTTAATAAATTGGCAAATCCAATAACTTACTAAAACAATACCAGAACATAATTAATGTCTTCACCATTTATATTCAAAGCTGCTCTTCCATAGTTGGGCAATCTGTTTGTTCAGAGTCATCCAAGCAAACAGCAGAAGGCACAAAGAGTTCGGAAAAGGAAGAACAAGCCCATAAAAACTCGGTTTGTCAACAGCAGATGTATCATATGTTTTACTAACCAAGTTTGAATCCTAAGTCCTAACCAAAACACTTATGCTACTTTGTGACAATTATTCTCAAGAAAGAGAAGAATGCCATACAAGTAAAACAAAACAAAATAAAAAGACCACAAAAACCACAACTACTGTGAGTGTGACCTAAGATTAGATATTCTTTTAAGTAATTTTGTGAAATAGAAAATGCAAGCATTCCTATATATTGCAAATTTTTCATTCCACATTACTCCCTCCATCCCATTGAATATACATCATTTTCCATTTTGGTCTATTCCGCAAAACTTGCATCATTTCTATTTTTAGATAATGACCCACCACTTACTTTTAATGTCTTCCATACTTTTTAACCCTCCTTTAATTTCATCCACACAACTCATCATTCTCTATATTTATTACCATTTTTTAAAAATGTACCCATTTTCTCTTTAATGCAATTCAAAGAGGACATCAGAGCAAATATCATCATAAATTCACAACAGCATCATGAACTCCAATTGATTCTCTTTGCATACACTTCCAAGAACATACAAAAGAACAGCACAAATCAAAAGTTCTCTCAGAAGCTATTAGCCCCATTGCTTGATTCTAGCCAGTGGAAAAACTTGAGTCAGAATCTCAGAGTGGGGTGGGGTGGGTACTGTAGACCCAAACTTTATGTTGAAAAGGGAGACAAAGGTTTGAACCCTTACCTCTTAGTCATACAAATATTACCTTTACCACAAAACCTCTAATTCTACAGGTAATAAGTTATACTGCACAAACTGTTAAAACAGTGTCAGGGGAAGATAAATTCACACCCATAATTAAAGTGAAAGACCTGATCATATAACCTCAAACTGTTAAAACAGTGTCAGGGGAAGATAAATTCACACCCATAATTAAAGTGAAAGACCTGATCATATAACCTCAAATTTTTGGCTGCCAAAAAGTTGCATGGCCACTTTGAAGCTTTAGTTCTGAGGAGCAAACATGCTGCTTTCCATTCAACTGCCAATAGATACTCTATCAGCAAAACCAAAGAAAAAAGAACCACCAAAAATAACAAATGAGAACAACACCATTAATACATTATGCAAAAACCAAATTTGCCATTAGCGCACTACTTGTGATCTATTCTTTCAAACATCAATTGCGAAATCTGAAATGTATAAACTATAAACAGGATAGCTATATTTTAATGGTGCACGACTAAACAGGGGATATTGTATAAATTAGTTTCCAATGTCTTAAATGTTCCCCAATGGCTTACACAGCCTTACAAGATAAAGAAACAAATGTTAAAGATCAAAAATTTAAGCACCAACTTCAGACCTTTAACAAGCAATAGATTCACACCACACCACTCCAACTACAATTACAATAACAACAATGACAATTAGTTATCCAGTGAGCTTGTTCAACTAGTTGACAATGTTGATCTTTATGTAAACTTTCCAACAAGCAAGATAAGTCCAAATGTTATAATAAATGTATGATAACAAATAATACTTCGTTTACTAGAAAAGAGAAAAGGGCCAACAAAACAAAAGCCAATGGAGAAAAAAGAATCCCAAAACATGTTACACATTTTACTTTATAACTAATTTACCAACAAGACATTCAGCTTTGTCATTGATTTTGTCGTTCAATGGCGTCTACCAGCTTATACCTTAAACTATTTCAATTGGTTTCATATCATAATACTTCAACTCGTAGAAATAATAGCTACATTTGACCATTCACACTCAATAATATAACTTCGATTATAGTTTCTTCAATTTCCTACTATGTATAGTGAAAACTATAAAAAGTTAACATCCTCAAAACACAAATCGAGATGAATAATACAAGACTAAAGGGGCTATATATATATATATATATATATATATATATATATATATATATATATATATATATATATATATATATATATATATATATATATATATATATATATATATATATATATATATATATGGCGGTATTGGGTTAGGGTAGGATTGCTGATGAAGTGGATGTTCACTAATAGTGGGTGGCAGCAAATCATTTACCTACAGTTGTTTATTTGGCCCCCAGGTTAGTGATCATAGTTGGGCTTTCTTGGGCTAGGACAATCATTGTTTTATCTAGGTCTTTTTGGTTCTCTTTTTATTTGTTTAGGTTTTGAAAGTGTGTCTAAGGCTAAGACACTTTTTATTTGTTGTAATTTTTCTATAAGCGGGATACACTGGGTATGACGATAAAAACTTGATAATACAAATATCTTTCTACTTCCGATAGGCAAATGCATAACAAAAATTTGATGAAACATATCCAGAATAACTTAAAGAAAGCATCATCACTGCATAATTGGACCAACAATTTCATAGCCCCAGCCCAACAAGGGAACTTTAAACAAATATAACCCCAATTCAATTCACAATCTTGAAGATAAAAGTGTTAACCATATAGGGAAATATTTTTAACTAATTTACCTGTAATTATTAAAGAAAATTGCATAAATGAAATTATGCTCAGCGTCCAACATGAGTTGCCTTACATGATGCCCCTTTCATAGAACAGAGGTATTTAACCACTACATCAATTGTGGCCGTAAGGTTTACATGTCTGAACGACTCCTGAAAAATGAACATGAAGCATCAACAACAAGAATAATTATTTATAATAATCATAATGACAACAACAACAACAACAACAACAATATTAATAATAACATTCTCAAGAGTCAAAAAACATTAGGACAAAGAAAATGATAAGTCATGCATTCTTAAACAAGATGTAATTGTCAATTATTTAAAAGATACAAGCAATAAAAAGGCAGAGCTACATAAAAACAAACTAGAATATAAAAGACTAGTAAATCTCTTTGCCGATTAAAATGCTTTGTGTCTACATTAACTGTACTAAACATGTACAAGTCACAACACCTGCCATTTACAATGCATGGTGTACTTACACAAGCCGGTGCATTTTTTTTTGAAAAAAAAAAAAAAAAAACGGTTCAACGTTAATGACATTTCAAACCTAGATCTCCAATAGATCTTAACCTCCTAAGCTCCACTAAATGTTCATCATTTGAAACACAAAGCCTCATACGGAGATTTGTGAGTGCAACCTCTTGTGGCCAACTTAAAGGACCAGACACATACAAAGAATGTAGAATACTACGATAATAATGTAAATCTAACTCATGTGCTCTTAATGCATCATTACATTTTAACTGACTATCAGACACATCATTCTCCACTCCCAAATAACCATGCGACTCAGCATCACTAGAAAGCGACTCACTATCCTTGCTACAACTAGCAGAAGAATTGCTAACCAACCTATCAGAAATCGCATTAGCAATGCTACAGCTAGCAACAGATGACACTGTACTAGCACAATCATCATCAAAGGTTCTCACCAATAATTGGAAACCATTATGACTTCCATCATTGACTGGATTATATTTAATGGATACCTTAGTAGTAGGTTGCACATCATCTTTACACTGAATTCCCTTTCGGCTAGCGGAGTTATCTACTTCTCCAACAAAAGAATAGCTGTCATGGATAGCCTCAAGCACGACATCTTTATCCACTACTTTTTGTTTCTTGACATTCTTCAACAAAGCTTCACAAGTTACTCCATGATCAGGGGACGACCTTTTCAATGAATTACCTTTTGGTTGCACATAAGACTTCTTGCGAATCCCAGATGCCAAATCCCAAAAACTCTGCACTCAAGGAATAAAAACCAATTAATAAAAAACAATAAAGATAAGCTAAACAACAACAACAAATAGATCCATACAAAGCCACTGCATTATTTAGAAATTAAAGCAATACCTTCTCGTTCGGAATCCACTTGTCCTCTTTCCATTCTTGTCGTTCCCTGATACTAGAGTTTTTCACTCTAAACTCATCCAACGATCCAATTACACTAATGAAATAATCATCATCTCCCATGTCCTCTTGAATAACAGAAACCCTCCAAGACCCATCATCTAAAACTTCCACAACATCTCCAACACCCAAATTTTTTAAAGCCGCCACTCGTCGAGGACAAGGCCTAATTGCTTTTGCAGAAACCTTCTTAACACTGCCTTTAGCTATGCCTGCACCTCGATGATATCTAATTCTGTAACCATCTCCAGTATCTTCCACGATTTCCGCACATCGCCAAGCACCTAAAGAATCTTTATCAGACAACACCTCTACCCTGCTTCCACTCTGAAATTTCATGATTTTTTGTCAACAAATAAAAACCTGAAAAACAAAAGTAAAGAAGTTAAAGAACAAAGAAAAGTTTCCAACAACAAATTGTCGATTGTTGCAAAGATTTTACGCATTAAATCTAGACATATAAAACAATTGAGTGCATTAACAAATGACAAGATTATTCTTAGTTAGGGTTACAAAGTATCAAATTTAATCAACTGGAACAACAAATAACATGATTAAACACACAAAAACTATGCATCAATCAATTATATACAATACTAAAAAGGTAATGCTTAAAAATCATAATCGTAATAATACCAATAATCAAACAGCAAAATTAAATCTATATCATACAAATTAACATTTAAAGACGCCAAAAATTTGTGAGAATTCCAATAATCAAACTAAAATCATGCTAAAGTCGAAATAATTCCATAAAAATCAAAAAGCAAACGTAAAAACAACAATATCAAAAAATACAAATTAACAATAAAAAGCGCTAATAATTTGAGATAATTTCAATAATCAAACTAAAATCATGCTCGTAAGTCGTAACAACACTGCGAAATCGAATTAAATCCAATAACCAAAAAGCGAATATTAAAAACAATTTCATTCAAAATACCAAATAAAACTCGAATATTTTGCAAGATTACCAACATTCAAACGTGTGTGATCGAAATAAGTATTTCGGAAACAGAAATCACGATCGTCGATAATGATGAAACGATCGCAGTAATCAAACAGCAAAAAAATCCATAAAAAAACGAAATCGGAAATCAAAAATATTGAAAGAAACATAAAAAGAGTACCTTCGGCGGTAGGAATATGAATTCGTAATAGGATCCAAATTCGAAGTCAAGATTAATTGATGAATGGAAAGTTGAAGTTGATTAATTGAGATTTGCAGAAGTATGAGAAGCGAATTTAAATGTTTCAAGAGGTTAAACAAAAGATAGGTCGGTTAATTGTTAATCACGCATACTTATTTAGGGTTTTCTTCACGTTTCTCTACCTAAAAGCCCAAATATGAAGTTAAGGACAAACACAAAATCTCACAAGAGACGGTCTATAGGATAGACCATAAAATTGGATCAGCCTATTTTCCTTAACTGATTTTTTTTATTATCATATCAGTTATATTATGTTATAATCCTAAATGTAAGGTATTATAACCTCGAATATACTATTCTATAACCCCAAATATAAGTTATTATAACCCCAAATAATTTATTATAACCCCAAATATACTATGTTATATTTTGGGCTGGGCTTCATGGATTCCGTCTATAGAATAGACCGTCTCCCATGAGACTTACTAAAGGACAAATTGGGCTGGGCTTCATGGATTCCGTCTATGTGAGACGGTCTATTCTATAGACGGAATCCATAAAGCCCAGCCCAAAATATAACATAGTATATTTGGGGTTTTAATAAATTATTTGGGGTTATAATAACTTATATTTGGGGTTATAGAATAGTATATTCGAGGTTATAATACCTTACATTTAGGATTATAACATAATATAATTAATATTATAATAAAAAAATCAATTAAGGGAAATGGGCTGGCCCAATTTTGTGGTCTATCCTATAGACCGTCTCTTGTGAGATTTTGTGATTCTTTATCTAGTGCTCTCTTGACAGACCGTCTTTTATAAAGACGACTCTCAAAAGTGCAACCCAAATCAATATTTAGAATTGTTACACTATATATTTAGAATTGGACTGGGCTTTTGAAAGCCGTCTTTACAAAAGACGGTCTCAAGTAAGAATTTGTGATTCTTTATTAATAGAGTCTTATTGTGAGACGCTATAATGTAAGTTGACTGAATATTAAACTCAAATTTGAGTTATAGACGGTATCACCGTGAGTCGGCTTAGTATAAGCGAGCTCAATTCTAAATTATTAACAAATTAAAAGTACACAAAAACTTGGCCGAGACCGTCTCAAGGTGAGACGGCCCAATGTCCCGGCCCAATTTAAGGCGCGTGGCCTGCACGCGCGGGGTTCCCTCCAACTTTCCTTTTTTCTTTTTTTTTGGCATCTCTTAAACTTCCTCTTTTAAAAACTGTCATTTCAGTTTTCAAATCAAATTTACTTTCCTTCTTGATTCTTCTTCCTCCATTGTCCTTCTTGCTTCTTCTTCCTCCATTTTCGTTCTTCCTCATTTTTCGTTGTTGCTGCACTTAGGCTGTCTTTCTCCATTTTCGTTCTAAAGATAGTCAATTGTCCTCTTCAAATTTTTTTTTTGGCATCTCTTAACATCAATGTTTACCTCTTCAATTTTCATCTTAAGATAGTCAATTGTCCTCTTAAAGTATTCAGTTGTCATCTTAAGATATTCAATTTTCATCTTAAAGTAATCAATTTTCATCTCTTGATAGTTAGTTCATTTTCATCTTAAGATACTCAATTTATATATTAAAGTACTCAGTTGTCATCTTAAGATAGTCAGTTTATATATCAAAGTACTCATTTCGCCTCTTAAAGTATACACTTCACTTATCCAATTGCTATTTTAAAATACTCAATTATCCTCTTAAAATACTCAATTGTCCTCTTAAAATACTCAATTGATATGCTATACAATCCATATTTGTTTAACTTGATGTAATGTTATAATGTTAACTTCTTAAATTGTTATGTTAAAATACTCAATTGTCCTCTTAAAATAATCAGTTCATATACTAAAGTACTCATTTTTCATCTTAAAATAGTCAATTGATGTAATGCTATACAATCCATCATTTCCATCTCAAATTCACCATTATCATCTCCATCAAGCATCAAATCTGAAAAATTTTTAGAATATGAATTTCACATATAGTTTGTTCATCATTTTTTTTTGAAGATCAAAGTGAGGCTTTTATTAATTGCTTAAATCGGAAAGTACAATATCCGCAATCCAAGTAGGACCGCCATCAAGCCAAACACTCGAACAAATACTAGACGAAGCCCACTTAGCTAAACGATGAGCCACATTATTTGCTTCTCTAAAACAAAAGCCAAACGAGACACTATCAAGAGTTGCAGTCTCGGCAAGAATATTGTCAACAACCACTTGATGATGGAAGCTTCGAGTCAGGGACCTTTGCAATGCTTTTATCACGTTCTGAGCATCACTCTCAAAAATGACATTCCTCCATTGGTTTTCTTTAATAATCTCCACAGCCCAAACAATTGCTTCAAGCTCGGATCTCTCGACTGAAGTAAAAGGCCAATTCGACTTTGAAGCAGCAAGAAGAACTTCTCCCACAGCATTTCGGACCACCACACCCATACCGAATCTGTCATCTTGAATGTTGACAGCAGCGTCGACATTTATCTTCACCAAATTATCACACGGAGGCTGCCATTTAACAGTTTCTCTATTAGCACGAGCCAACCGATCCTCAAAATTAGCTTTTTTGTACTCCTCCAACATGTCAACTGATTTTTTGAAGCACAATTCCGGACTGATGTTCACCTTTTCAAACATAAGATCATTCCGAGCACACCATAATTGCCACGCTATAGTTGCACACAGCTCCACATCGTATTGAGCTTTTTGCTGAAAGAGAATACTAAACCACTCTTTGACAGTTTCACCAGCAGTAGCAGTAGTGATGGTAGGTGAAATCTGGTGCCACACTTGTTTAGCCCACTCACAGTCCCTAAGGACGTGAGTATTAGATTCAGGCTGCCCACAACGAACACATTTAACATCGACCTCAACACCCTTCCTTCGAAGATTAGAACTATGGGGAAGAATGTCCCACATGGCCCTCCACAAAAAGACTTTAGCTTTAGGCATAATTCGAAGGTTCCACAGTTGCTTCCAAATCGGATCATTTCCAGACGAACTAGACCCTACTACCTGCTGTCTAAGCGCCAAATTATAAGCATCACGGACCGTGAAGGAGCCATGGACACCACCAACCCACACACGTTCATCAGGAACATTAGACACATGAATTGGGACTTGCAAAACCCTCTCAACATCTATAGGAAACAGTACCTCAGAAAGTATATCATGACGCCAAGTGTGAGTATCAGGATTTAACAACTTGTCAACCGTAGCATGAGCATCCAACACACGAATTGGGGTAATGAGTTTACCCGTTCCAGAGCCACCAAGCCACGCATCCGACCACATATTAATAGATTTACCATCGCTAACTTTCCATCGCACCCCGAGCTCAAGAGTAGGGCGAGAACTCCAAATGCTTCTCCAAGCATAGCTAGCACATTGGCCTACCTTTGCATTCCAAATAGAAGAAGTAGGGAAGTAACGAGCCTTCAATGACCTAGCAAGGAGGGAATTAGGAAAACAGTGAAGACGCCACAGCCGCTTTGCCAAAAGGGACAAATTAAAAACCGCCAAATCTCTGAAACCCAAACCCCCTTCCGCTTTAGGACGACACAGATCTTTCCAAGCCTTCCATGGGATCCCCCTTTCAGAATTGGAAGTACCCCACCAGAAATTACGAATAATACGTTCTACATCATCACAAAAAGACGACGGCAAACTGTAACATCCCGTAGTTTAACTCGTATCGTTTTAAGAGAGAAAAAGACTTTTTGAAGAACCAAATACAGTTCGAGTCAAACTAGGGCGTTAAATGGGTAGTTAAAACGGATTCAAGCGAAATAAAACTTGCGGACCGAGTTCTAATAGTGCTATTATAATCCATCAGACATAAAGACTAAGCAGCGGATAAGTTTGAAAAGGTAGTTCTAATTATTACAACTCGAGAGCGTTCACGCCTCATAAAACCAAACATTTAAAAAGTACGAAAACTTAAGTTCATAATAAATTCTGGACTTTGACAATTTAATTCTCCTATAGTAATCCTCACTCCCCATACCTGCAATTAACTTACTGCTAGTCATTATCCAAGAAGGAAACGACATCATCGCAGGATCGTTAAGACCAAAAAGTACACGTCAGCAAGAAGTCATAATTCAATTAATTCGAGTACGACAAATTTAAAGATAATAACTTTAATAATTTCTTGTTTCAGTTAGTCAGCCATACTGCTGTATCTTTTTCAGCCATACTGCTGTAACTATTCCAGCCATACTGCTGGTACCACTTCAAACTCCATAGGCGAGACAATACATTAGGGGGAGCTAACCCCTAAGCAAGTCTCTACCATAGACACACGTCCTACTTCGGTGTCTATGGTCAAGTATGCATACCCCCGCGGTGGCACATAGGCTCCAAAGGCCGCGAGTAATTCATTCCACCAATTGACGTCATACTACGTCTACTTTCAAGTTAGTGAGGTCATACTACCTCTGCTTATTAAAAGTTATAATATAATAAATTATTCGGAAGCGTATCAATATGCACATTACATGCCCATACTATACCTTTGTTACCATAACATATGGTACGTAACATATACCACAATTCTATGCTGCGTGTACGTACCTTGACCAAGCAAAAACGCACAAACGTCCTAATCAATTTCCGGTCACGAATCGGCTTCCTACAAGGTTCAACCGTATTCGGGAAATAAGAACATATTCACATCCTCCTCAAGGCAAACCATAACACATACATACGACTACCACCACACATAGAACACATACACATATCATGATACAAACACCACAACCCTAAGATACATTCAACACTTAAAAAAAACACAGAATATGAATCTGTCCAGAAACCTATCTTAACACTGTCAAACTGGAAATCCGACTTCACCGTTGCGTCCGGAAGGCATCAAAACCCTAAGGTACCAATTTTCATGATTTATAACATAGTATAGGTATTTTTAACCTATTTTCAAAGCCAAAATGCTCCAAAAACACCATTTTTTTAAGATTTACCAATCCTACGGGATTTTGTCAATTCTTATTCAAAATACATACAAATTCCAATGTTCATATTACTTATTAAATCCATACCAAGCAAATCATAAATTCATGCCCACATATTAAAAATAATTTCCATTGTTCCAAATACTTCATTTCTTACAATACCATGTTTTCTTTTAAATACATTCACTAATACATTAAAATTTCACATACTACACTAAAAATAATTTATTACAATACAACACAATTTCCATGAACAATCACAATTTATATTTATACATCCTTTAAATTCACCATCATAACAACAAATCCTTACTTACACTAGTGGAAAAAACCTTATGGGCTGCGGTTTTTTAGCCACTATGGGCTGCGGTTTACGACCCCAGCCATTATTGGAGCAGCCCAAAGAATAATTAAGGGCTGCGGACATTAAAACCGCAGCCCTTTCATCATTTTTCAAAATAAAAAAAAAACACCATGGGCTGCGGACATATACAAGAACCGCAGCCCTTTTGTCAATTTAAAAAATAAAAAAAAAAATTAAAATCTCATAATGAACCCAGAAAACCATCTTGAAGGAAAGAACGAAACAAATTAATGAAAGAACACCAAGATCTACAAACGAATGAAATTACAATCTCATAATGAACCCAGATCTACAAACGAAAGAACAAAACGAACCATAAATTTCTACAACCCAGAACCAGAAATTTCAACAAAACGAACGAACAACAAAAAGAAATTACAACCCAGAACCAGAAATTTCAACAAAACGAACCAGAAATTTCTACAACCCAGAAAAAAAGAAAAAAAAACGAAAAAAAATTATAAAAAACGAAAATAATTACAACAAAACGAAAAAAATTATAAATAACGAAAAAAAATTACAAGGAAAACAAAAAAATTACAAAAAAAAACGAAAAAAATAAAAAAAACGAAAAAAATTACACAAAAACGAAAAAAAAATTACAAACGAAGAATCATCTTCATCTTCCAGATCTGAGAGAACACTTGAAAATCAGGACGAAATCGAACTAAATCCTTGAAGAACACTTGAAAATCAGGACGAAAATCGAAGAAGGAAGGATTTCTCATTATTAGATGTGGTTTAGAAACGAAGGATTTCAGTAAACGAAGAGGAAGATGACCGTTTTGAAAAAAATTTCAACAAAAAAACGAAGGATGTCTCAAATTTCAACAAAAAATCGAAGAAGGATGTCTCAAAAAAACGAAGGATGTCTCAGATTTCAGTAAACGAAGGATGTCTAAAGAAAATCGAAGAGAGAGGAGAAGGAAGAGAGGAGAAGGAGAAGAGAGGAAGCGCCGTTTTGAAGGGTTTCTTAGCAGAGGAAGGGTTTTGAAGATATATAGGAGAGGAAGGGTTTTGATTAGGGTTTTGAAGATAAGAGAGAAGCGCCGTTTCTTATTATTAGGTGCCGGTTAATTTTTTTTAATTTTTTTTTTAAATGACTAAGGGCTGCGGGCACACTTAAAAACCGCAGCCCCTTGATTATTATTTTTTTTTTTAATTTCATTATATTAATTTCGAATGGTTAAGGGCTGCGGACACATATAAAAAACCGCAGCCCTTTCTTTATTACACTTTTTGAAACACTTTTGGGCTGCGGTTAAGGGTAAAAACCGCAGCCCTTTAATAATTTTTTTTTCCAAGCATTTTATTACTCATATTGGCTGCGTTTTCCTAAAAACCGCAGCCAATAAGCAGCAGCCAATAACTTTTTTTCCACTAGTGTTAAAATACTAATATAAAATGAATCTCTAAAATTGATAAAGACATATATAAAAATTCATACCATCATTTTAAATCATTAAAAGAAATAATCATGGATCAAAATTCACAAATCTCATAGTTTAATTTAAACTTAATATCAAAATAAATAGAGAATTATACTTACAATTATGTGAAAAGAATACCAAAATCATGGTTGCAAGAGGAGTACTAGACATGTGGAATTTTGCTAGGGTTTAGGGAAATTTTCTTGAGTTTTCTAGGAAATTGGAAGAGAGAATGCAATGAGGTTAAAGCAATTATGAAGATTAAGGAAGTGAAGGATTAAGAAAATAAAGATTAGACAATTAGTGTGATCCTTCAATATTCCCACATGGGAGTTACAAACTCCCTTAACAACTCCAATAGGGCCGGCCAAACTCTTCCTTTTCCCTCTAATTATTTTTATTTTAAATTTGAAATAAGGAATGAGTTAAAGGTTTTGGGCCCGAAAAGCTAAACTGTTAAAAAGGCTGAAAATACTTGCTCAAGCCCAAAATAAAATCAATCAAAACTTTATTTATATTAAAAACTTTATTTATATAAAATAATATTACTAATACATCATTAAATATATCGGGAAAATATCGTTTTAAAAATATCGGGGTGTTACAGACTACCCCCCTTAAAAAGGTTTTGACCCCAAAACCTCAACTTACAAACACAAGACTCAAAACATCTACACACACAAAAATCACAAAATAAGCTTAGGCCAAAATAACTAGTTCAAAACAAGCACACAACAAAAGAAACTAGGTCAAAATAACTCAACGCGCGAAAATCCTATCGCTATCGCCTTCCACCCCCCTTAAAAAGTTACGTCACCGTAACTCACTAACCTAAGAGAAAAGGTACGGATACTTCTCTTGCATGGAAGCTTCTGTTTCCCAAGTTGCCTCTTGTGACCTATGATTTGACCATAGAACCTTAACCATTGCAACATCAATTCGCCGAGTACTACGAACCTTTTTGTCTAAAATCTAAACAAGTTTCTTCTCATAGGTTAGGCTCTCATCAAGCTCTAACGACTCTGGGTCCAAGACATGCGAAGAAGCCTTAACATAACGTTTTAAATGGGAGATATGAAAACGTCGTGAACCTTACCCAGCGCATCAGGCAACGCTAACCGATAAGTTAACTTTCTTATCCTTTCCACAATATTATATGGACCAAAGAAACGTGGGCTTAACTTCCCACGAGTACCAAAACGAACCACGTCTTTTATTGGAGACACACAGAGTAGGACCTTGTCGCCTACTGCATACTCATTAGAACCACGTCTTGAACTGCCTTCATTTTCTCGCGAATTAACTTCACTTGATCGGTCATTTGAACAAGCATATCCGGTCCTAAGGTAATAGACTCAGTGAAATCATCACAAGACACCGGACTACGGCACTTGCGACCATACAGTGCCTCAAACGGAGCCATTTGAATTGTGGCCTGATAACTGTTATTATAAGAGAACTCCACAAGATCCAGATGTCCATCCCAAGAACCCTGCCATTCCATGGCTACTGCTCGCAACATGTCCTCCAATACCTGATTAACACGCTCGGTTTGACCATCCGTCATCTGGTGGAAAGACGTACTATAAAGAAGAGTGGTTCCCAAAGCCTACTGTAAAGATTTCCATAAATATGATAAGTATCGGGTGTTTCAATCAGAAACTATAGTACGAGGTATCCCATGATACCGCACCACATATTTAATGTACGCACGAGCAAACTGTTCCATATCCCACTTATAGTTCATCGGAATGAACCTTGCAGACTTAGTAAGTCTATCCACAATCACCCAAAGAGTGTCATTACCAACTTTAGATCGTGGCAAACCTACGACGAAGTCCATTGAAATGTCATCCCACTTCCAGACCGGGACTTCTAAGGGCTGTAGTAATCCAGCTGGCCTTCGATGTTCGCTCTTAACCTTTTGGCATGTTAAACACTTAGAAACAAACTTGGCAATGTTCTTCTTCATACCCGACCACCAAAACATACCTTTTAGATCTTGGTACATTTTATCTCCTCTAGGGTGAATAGAGTATCTCGAACTGTGTGCCACGTTCAATAGAGTGTCTTTTAAAGAGTCGCATCATTCCGACACACACCATCGTCCTTTGAAACGAAGACTACCATCTTCATGAATTGTAAAGCCTTCGGCTTTCCCTTCGCTTGCCTGTTCACGTAACTTGATGAGCTTGGGATCGTCCATTTGTTTAGTCATGATCTCCTCAAAGAACATAGGTTGAATGGGCAGAGCTCCCAATTTGGCTTCCAACTCAACTTCTTTGATTATCTCTAAGTTCATCCTCTCGAATTCTTTACTTAACTCCTCAGCCGTTATCAAAGTTGCAACCGAGTCTCTCAATTTCCTACTCGAGGCATCAACGATCACATTTGCGCGACCCTCGTGATAAGAAATCTCCAAATCGTAATCACTGATTAATTCCAACCAACGCCGTTGACGCATAGTCAAATCAGGTTGAGAGAACAAAAACTATAAGCTTTGATGATCCGTAAAGATCTTACATTTCACACCGTACAGATAATGACGCCAGATTTTTAACACAAAGACTACAGCTGCTAGCTCTAAGTCATGCGTCGGATAGTTGACTTCGTGAGTCTTCAATTGTCGCGAAGGATAAGCTACTACCTTCCTGTCTTGCATCAAGACACATCCCAAACCATGTATAGAAGCATCACTATAAACGGAATACTCCAAAGAAGGAACAAGTAGAACTAATGTCAGAGCAGTAGTTAACTTCTCCTTCAACAACTGAAAGACTCTCTTACAATCCTCGGTCCATTCAAACTTCTTCTCTTTCTTCATCAAGGATGTGAGTGGACGAGAAATACGAGAAAAAAAAAAATCCTTCACAAAACGTCGATAGTACCTACTAATCCCAATAAACTCCGAATATCCATAACATTCTGAGGCGTAGACCAGCCCCGGATAGCTGCTATTTTTGCTGGATCAACAAAAATTCCTTCTTTATAAACAATGTGACCTAGAAAAGCCACTTGTTCTAACCAAAATTCACACTTCAAAAACTTAGCATACAACTGATTCTCTCGCTGAATCTGCAAGATTATCCTTAAATGTTCTCGATGTTCTTCTGAGCTCCTAGAGTATACCAAGATATAATCAATGAACACCACCACACACTTATCGAGATACACATTGAAAACCCTGATTCATCAACCCCATGAACGTTGTTGGTGCATTTGTCAATCAAAAAGGCATTACGGTGAACTCAAAGTGTCCATTCCTAGTTCTGAAAGCTGATTTACTAATATCCTCTTCCTTAATACGTAACTGATGATACCCTGCTTGCAGATTGATCTTTGAAAAGATCCCTGCGCCTTGCAGCTGATTAAAAAGGTCATCAATCCGGGGTAATGAATACTTATTCTTAACAGTGACCTTATTAAGCTCTCTATAATCAATACAGAGGTGCATACTTCCATCCTTCTTCCTCACAAACAACATTGGAGCTCCCCAGGGCGAAACACTAGGTCGTATATAACCCTTTTCTAACAACTCCTCTAATTGAACCTTCAACTCCTCCATCTCCTTCAGGGCCATTTGGTAAGGTGCCTTTGAAATTGGCCTGGTTCCTGGTATTAATTCAATCGAGAAGTCTACATCTCTCCTCAGTGGCATACCAGGAATTTTCTTCCGGGAACACATCCATGAAGTCACTGACCACCGGAATATCCTCAAGCCGTACCTCCCACTCTTTTACTTTACTTATGCTACACAGAAACCATGGTTACTCTTGTTTGATTAACTTCTTATCTTCCAAAGACGACACGACCTTGACCCTAGGTCCTTAAGGAAGGTTCCTATGTTTAACCGTCTCTCCCCTAGGCCCACTCAAAGTCACAGGCTGTTCTTCACAATCTATTGTCGCTTTGTATCTACCAAATCAATCCATCCCAAGTATTACATCCAGGTCATCCATTTCTAGAGAAAATAAATCACTCGGAAATTTTACTTTTCCTATCTTGACCGACACTTCTCGAAACAACATACTACAATGAAAAGTCTCTCCAGAAGGACTAGCGTCTGAAAAAGATGTTTTCTCGGGGTTTTCCAATCCTAATTCCTTATCTCTAGATTTTGAAATGAGCGAGTACGATGCACCAGAATCAAAAAGTACTTTAACAAACTTTGTATTGATGCAAACGTACCTATGACCAGATCCGACGCCTACGCTGCTTCTCTAGAGTTAACTGCTGAAAGTCTGCCATTATTCTGAGTAATAGTGGTAGCCCCTCCTTGATTTCCACGTTGGCCCGAGAAATTTTTGTTTCTAGCCTTCCCCTGTGGTTGCTGGACACCGGAGTGTTTCCCTTGAAACCTAGGGTTTGTGACACCCCCCAAGTTTCGACCAAAAATTACCACCATTGTGGTTTCCCCTTCCAGCTTCGTTACCATGGCGTCCGTTACCGAAACTTTTTGTTTAAAACCTCGCTAGTTTCCTTTTCGAAGCTCTTGGCTTCCCAAGCGAATATAACACTCATACATTCTATGGCTCGGTTTATCACAGTGAGAACAATCCACTAACATACCCCGGCAATCCCTTCCTGGGTGATTTTTCTGGCATCTCCTGCAGTGATAAATTCTTTCCTTTCCATTGCGCTCATACAAAGGCTTCTGCAACCTAACCTCTGGGGTCGAATCCCCTGTACTCTTGCTGTTCTGGCCTATGTGGAAGCCTTTTTCTTGGAAGCCTCCAAACGGCTTATGCTTCTTGAATTGATTGTGAACGTGATTACTCACATTCATTGTATTCTGAAGCATGAGTTCCTTCCTCTTTTCCCCACTATGACCCATCTTCTCTTGTTCCATCCTAATAACATTTCCAATCTGCGTAGCTCTCTTGTATAGCTGGTCTAAAGTATCGTATCTATCCGTCTCAATGTGCTTTTGAATCTCATACGATAAACCTGATTGGAAACGCTGAATTTTCTTTGCTTTGTAGGAACATTCTCAGGGCAAAACTTCAGGTATTCCATAAATTTCTGGTAATATTCATCCAGTGTTGAATTCCCCATCTCGAACCTAGAAAACTCATTTGATTTTTCATTTCTCACATGAGGCGGATAGAATTGATCCATTTACGCCCCCTTACAACTTTCCCAACTTAAATAACCATCGTTTTCAGCAATATATTAACCCTTTTCTTACTATGGGTCCACCAATAGTCAACGTCTTCCACTAGGAAAAACACGGCTTGGTCAACCATGAACTCAGTGGGGCATCTCACCACACTGAAGAATTTATCAAATTCTCTCAACTAGTTTTCCAGCATACAAGGTTCACCTTTCCAACTATAAGTCAAGAGTTTACTCTGGTGCTAATGGAGGAAGCCCTTTCCTCCAAGGATTTCCGTCTGGGATTCCTTGCGTTAGCTAGGGTCTTAACTAGGTTTCGAAGCACACAGTCGGAGTTTCCTCTTGGCACGGACCTTTTCAAGAAAGGTGGCATGTTGGCAGGTATACTACATTAGGTTAAACAAGGTATGTAAATAAATTTCTATGGCGTTTGTGATCAAGGAAAACACATACTATTATTGTTCTTTAAAAACAAGTTGTTTGTCCTAAAAAGGAAAAGAGTTAAACATCGAGTCTAATAATCGAATCCTCACACTTCTCCAAAACACAATACTTAACCGATTCTACCTACTAATGTTCAAACTTTTATAAACACATTATGTAAATTTCACTTTACATCTCATGAGGGTGAAAAACACAAGAAATAACACAAAAATAATAATTAAAGGAAAATATCACCAAGATAAACGTCATCCAAAAATTCAAAATAGAGATGTCATATTATTCCAATCCAAAAATATTTGGGTATAAAATCCCACATAACCACTGTTCGACCACAACAAAGGTCCGAAAATAAAACAAACGAAATTGTTCAACCAACAGAATTGTTCACAATTTATTATTACTGTAGAAGTAGACATACGAACTCGTACGCATGCCTATTAAGCTAAAAAAAAAATAAAACAATCATGCAAATAAGGGCAATGCATCAAAACGGTCTTGATCCTCCATGTACCGATCAGGGTCAGAGTCAAGATCACCAGAGTCATCGCCAAACGTGCTATCCGAATTAGACATAGTACCTACAAACAAGGAGTCACTCAAACACAAGTCGTTCCATGGAATCTGAAAGCTCCAAAATTACGGGTTCGGTAGCCTTTCCTCCCACATAGTGATTTCACTTTCTTCCTCACTCATACGATCTTCTCGCCTCACCGGCCTACCCCTAGAATGATTATGTCACTATCACTATCGCTCGTAGTATCATTTCTATCAACTATTCCCTTTTTCATATCATCATCATAACCGTCTCCCACATTATCCTCATAGGGTTCTACGATCTCTCTTAAGGAATCTTCCTCCATATCATCCTCCTATTCCTCTTCGAGATCCTCATCGAAATCCTCCTCCGGGTCCTCTTCGAAGTCCAGCTCTTCAAAGTTTATCATCAACACTGAGTTTGGGTCAACTACGGAAGAAACCTCCGCAATAACGTCAGCCCTTACCCCACTAGACTCCGGAATGTCAACTCATTTCGACCCACAATCTCCTCTACTCTGACCCTTTTTCCGAAATCTCGATTAAACTCTTAAATCTCTTATTTATTTCAGCCATCTCCTCCTCTATTATTCCATCATATACTTGTTTAGATCTCTTGTAAATCATTTCCATTCTTCGTGCATAGTCCAGGTCACTTTCCCCCTCTTTTCGGTTCCAAATTCCTAAAGCTTCTATCTCTGCCCAAGTTGGTGCATTCACTAAAGCTTCCAGGGTTCCTCTAGGGTACTAACTCCTTCTTTAGGAGGTCTCTTTCCTTTATCCATGACATAAAAACAATAATCGAACTTTTGACTCACAAAGAAATCAAACGAGACAATCCATTTCTAAGATTAGACAAAGATAGATATAAACAGAATACTACAAATATATGAAAATAACTTCTATCATACACATCAAAATTTATCTTTGACATACATAATTACACTAAGCTAAAGATATAATATCCCCTTAATGTCTACCCGTTACTCTCGTCATCATTTTTTTCTTGTTAGTCTTTCTGTTTAGATAACTAACACTAAATAGAACTCCCGCTCTGATACCAATTGTAACATCCCGTAGTTTAACTCGTATCGTTTTAAGAGAGAAAAAGACTTTTTGAAGAACCAAATACAGTTCGAGTCAAACTAGGGCGTTAAATGGGTAGTTAAAACGGATTCAAGCGAAATAAAACTTGCGGACCGAGTTCTAATAGTGCTATTATAATCCATCAGACATAAAGACTAAGCAGCGGATAAGTTTGAAAAGGTAGTTCTAATTATTACAACTCGAGAGCGTTCACGCCTCATAAAACCAAACATTTAAAAAGTACGAAAACTTAAGTTCATAATAAATTCTGGACTTTGACAATTTAATTCTCCTATAGTAATCCTCACTCCCCATACCTGCAATTAACTTACTGCTAGTCATTATCCAAGAAGGAAACGACATCATCGCAGGATCGTTAAGACCAAAAAGTACACGTCAGCAAGAAGTCATAATTCAATTAATTCGAGTACGACAAATTTAAAGATAATAACTTTAATAATTTCTTGTTTCAGTTAGTCAGCCATACTGCTGTATCTTTTTCAGCCATACTGCTGTAACTATTCCAGCCATACTGCTGGTACCACTTCAAACTCCATAGGCGAGACAATACATTAGGGGGAGCTAACCCCTAAGCAAGTCTCTACCATAGACACACGTCCTACTTCGGTGTCTATGGTCAAGTATGCATACCCCCGCGGTGGCACATAGGCTCCAAAGGCCGCGAGTAATTCATTCCACCAATTGACGTCATACTACGTCTACTTTCAAGTTAGTGAGGTCATACTACCTCTGCTTATTAAAAGTTATAATATAATAAATTATTCGGAAGCGTATCAATATGCACATTACATGCCCATACTATACCTTTGTTACCATAACATATGGTACGTAACATATACCACAATTCTATGCTGCGTGTACGTACCTTGACCAAGCAAAAACGCACAAACGTCCTAATCAATTTCCGGTCACGAATCGGCTTCCTACAAGGTTCAACCGTATTCGGGAAATAAGAACATATTCACATCCTCCTCAAGGCAAACCATAACACATACATACGACTACCACCACACATAGAACACATACACATATCATGATACAAACACCACAACCCTAAGATACATTCAACACTTAAAAAAAACACAGAATATGAATCTGTCCAGAAACCTATCTTAACACTGTCAAACTGGAAATCCGACTTCACCGTTGCGTCCGGAAGGCATCAAAACCCTAAGGTACCAATTTTCATGATTTATAACATAGTATAGGTATTTTTAACCTATTTTCAAAGCCAAAATGCTCCAAAAACACCATTTTTTTAAGATTTACCAATCCTACGGGATTTTGTCAATTCTTATTCAAAATACATACAAATTCCAATGTTCATATTACTTATTAAATCCATACCAAGCAAATCATAAATTCATGCCCACATATTAAAAATAATTTCCATTGTTCCAAATACTTCATTTCTTACAATACCATGTTTTCTTTTAAATACATTCACTAATACATTAAAATTTCACATACTACACTAAAAATAATTTATTACAATACAACACAATTTCCATGAACAATCACAATTTATATTTATACATCCTTTAAATTCACCATCATAACAACAAATCCTTACTTAAAATACTAATATAAAATGAATCTCTAAAATTGATAAAGACATATATAAAAATTCATACCATCATTTTAAATCATTAAAAGAAATAATCATGGATCAAAATTCACAAATCTCATAGTTTAATTTAAACTTAATATCAAAATAAATAGAGAATTATACTTACAATTATGTGAAAAGAATACCAAAATCATGGTTGCAAGAGGAGTATTAGACATGTGGAATTTTGCTAGGGTTTAGGGAAATTTTCTTGAGTTTTCTAGGAAATTGGAAGAGAGAATGCAATGAGGTTAAAGCAATTATGAAGATTAAGGAAGTGAAGGATTAAGAAAATAAAGATTAAGACAATTAGTGTGATCCTTCAATATTCCCACATGGGAGTTACAAACTCCCTTAACCACTCCAATAGGGCCGGCCAAACTCTTCCTTTTCCCTCTAATTATTTTTATTTTAAATTTGAAATAAGGAATGAGTTAAAGGTTTTGGGCCCGAAAAGCTAAACTGTTAAAAAGGCTGAAAATACTTGCTCAAGCCCAAAATAAAATCAATCAAAACTTTATTTATATTAAAAACTTTATTTATATAAAATAATATTACTAATACATCATTAAATATATCGGGAAAATATCGTTTTAAAAATATCGGGGTGTTACACAAACGGAAACAACTCATCGCATACGTTGGGATTGACTGCGCCACCGCCTTAATGAGAACCTCCTTTCCAGCCTTAGACAAAATTTTCTCCTTCCACCCTTTCAATTTCTTCCAAATGCGATCCTTTATGCCCGTGAAGGAGATTTTCTTGGATCGGTTGAATAAAGTAGGCAAACCCAAATACTTATCATGGCTGAGCACTTCCTTGAACCCCAATGCAGAGCTAACACGGTTTCGAACATCAGATGTCAAACTGCCACTAAAAGACACTTCACATTTATCAAGATTGACCATTTGTCCTGACATGGTCTCATAATTCTTCAAAATCTCCAGAATCACTTCGGCCTCCCTTACATTAGCCCTAGAAAAAACGATACTATCATCCGCAAAAAATAAGTGGGAAATCATAGGAGCATTGCGAGAAATAGCTACGCCGTGGAGGAGATCAGCCTCATGAGCCTTTTTAATCAAATTACCCAGACCTTCTGCACAAAGGAGAAACAGATAAGGAGAAACAGGGTCGCCTTGGCGAATCCCTCTTTTAGGAATAAGAATCTCAGAAACTTCACCATTCACCAGAAAAGAATAACGCACAGAAGTAACACATTTCATAACCCTATCAATCCACACAGCAGGGAAGCCCATCTTAATCATCACACAAGCAATATAATCCCATTCCAGCCTATCATAGGCTTTACTCATATCGAGTTTGAGAGCCATATAACCCCGTTTCTTAGCATGGTTGTGATGCATATAGTGAAACACTTCAGAAGACAAGAGAATATTATCAGTAATAAGCCGCCCAGGGACAAAGGCACTCTGATTCTCATCAATGATATCAGGAAGAAGAAGTTTCAGCCTATTAGCCAAAACTTTGGAAATCAGTTTATAAGACACATTACAGAGGCTAATCGGTCTCAGATCCGTCATTTTCGTCGGATTTTTCTTTTTCGGAATAAGAGCCACATGGGTATAATTCAAATCAGCAGGCAAATGACCATTATTCAGAAAATCCAGCACAACATCACAAATATCATCACCAACAAGGTCCCAATACTTCTTATAAAAAAGGGCGGGAAGCCCATCCGGCCCAGGAGACTTGCAAGGATGCATCTCAGCAAGAGCTGCTTCGATGTCCTCACGAGAATAGGGCCGAATCAACAAATTAGCCATATCATCAGTCACCTTATGCTCAATGAAATCCACATCATCAATAGTAATCTCAGGCCTCGACGTATCATAAATGTGAGAAAAGTAATCATAAACAACTGATTTCATACCTTCCTTGCTTTTCTGCAGAATACCGTTCACGTCCTCAAGACCCTTGAGCCTGTTCCTCCTGCGCCTATTAGAAGCCTTCGTGTGAAAATAAGAAGTGTTCTTATCCCCATCACGCAAAACAAAAGGCCTACAACGTTGCCAAGCAGCAGTTTCCTGTTGTTGTCTCAAAAGACGCAATTCCCTTTCAACATTTCTGAATTCCTCTATCACAGCAGGGGTAGGAGTCATCTTTTGTACTCTCTTCAATCTCTTCATAAGCCACGACATTCTGTTCATAGAAACCCGATAGACATCTTTATCCCACTTTCTTAAGCTCAGCCCACATTCCTCCACAATACCAGTCCACTGACCCCTATATCTCATCCTTGAAGAAGCCCAAAAATTACGCAAACAGGAATCAAAATCAGCATGTTGTAACCACCTAGCTTCAAAACGAAAAGGCTTAGGATGCTCCGCGACATCCTGATCCTCCAACTCCTCAAAACCCCTATAAAGAACCATAATGGGGAGATGATCAGAACCATCCCATGTGATATTTTCCGAAGAAGCCATAGGGAAAATAGTTCTCCATTCCTCATTAGCCACGAATCTATCAAGCTTTTCCTCTATGAAACCCGATGTTCTATTATTTCTCCTAGTGAAAGAATACCCCGATCCATCCAACTCCTCCAGACCATGAGTAGCAAGGCAGTTTCGAAACAGACAAATACTATTGAAGTCACATGCCGATCCTCCACGTTTTTCAGACTCACGAAGAACTTCGTTGAAATCCCCTCCAAGAAGCCAAGGAACTGAGTTATCTCTACCCAAATCACGAATAAGATCCCACGTAAGATATTTTTGACTACTCTCAGGCCACCCATAAATCCCAGTTAATCTCCACACCAAGCCATCTTCACTGTGAACCATACTATCAATATGATGGTGATCCATACTAGTGACCCTAATATCAATATCCTCATCCCAAAACAAAGCAAGTCCTCCAGCCCGCCCCACAGCCTCCACACAGACATAATTCTCAAAATTCAGCTTGTTTTTAATACGCCTAATCTCCTGCTCAGTACTTTTCGTCTCACTAAGAAATAACACCCCCGGGGAGTATTTGTGCACCAAAGAATGGAGCGCGTGAATTGCCGAGGAGCTCCCTAAACCCCGAAAATTCCAAAAGATCGAAGCTTTCATTGACAACCGAGAGCCCATTTTGCGGGGCTCGCCACTTCATCAGATTTGGAACCACTAGTAATTTCAATCTCCATTGGAACAATCCTCTTCTTAAAGTTACCTCTCTCCTCCACATCTTCCATCGGTTCATCATAAGGTGTCTCCTTCTGTGTCCTCTTCTCGCCAACAGTTAAAATGAAGGACTGTGTAGTACTACTCGTGGGCTTTTCACGAGCCAATTTCTTCCATTTTTGCACACGTTTTTTGGTAATTTTCGAAGGCCTAGAAGTAGTAGTAGTAGGAATATCAGTAGGGTCCATCTCCGTTTCAATTCCAACCTCCAACAAGACCCCATCATCATTTAATTCCACACCTTTTTCGTACCTGCTGTCCTTGCCGACAGCATTTGCCTCATCATCACATTTGTCCCCTCCCCTATTATTAGTACACTGCACATCTTCCAAATTAGGGGTCCCAGCATCACCAATTTTCAAAGATATCCCAACCTCATCATTCCCTATGTCCACTTTATTAAGGAGAGAAGTTACTGAATTTATATGGGTTTCTTTATCCAGTGACTTCTTTGCAAAATAAAGCCTCCTCCCACACGACTTGGGCTTCTCTCCCGTACCTGCCTCAACCTCTGCCTTCACCGGTCTCCAAGGGGAAGCTTTAAGCCACGGGCCAAATTGTTTAACCGGTGAGTTATCCCCAAACAGATCCTTACATTCATTTGTCCCATGACCAAGTTTTCCACAATAAAAGCATATCAATGGGAGTTTTTCATATTTAACCGGGCAAGAACAAGTATCACCACCTCTTAACTTCAAATTCACATGCTTTTTCAAGGGTTTTCTAACATCAATATTAACCCGTATTCTAAGAGATTTGTCCAAGCCTAGATTATCAGTTTTATCAAGATCAATGAAGTCTCCTATTTTAGCCCCAAGGACCCTAGCATTGTTCTCATTGTATCGCCCCCTAAAAGGTACGTTGTAAATGCGAACCCAAATAGGTAAAGAGTAAAACTGTAAGTCCGAGGGTTTTTGTGCCATGTCCATGTCCGTCAACAAGAGAGCAATCCTATCAAAGTGCCATGGTTGGCCACTCAAGACCTTCTCCTTATCCCGCCAATGATAAAATTGAAACTGAAAAAGATTCTTACCAATAACATTGATATCGACGCCTTGCTGGAGAACCCACACATTTTTTATTGTCGCCATGAAAGCATTGGAGTTCAAAGTCCTCTCAGACCATAACTTCCCCACAAGGCTGAGAGATAATCGGTCCTCTTCCTCCTCCGTACCGTCCTCGATCCAATCACATAAGTCCTCTTGATCCTCCTTTGCAACAGAAACCCCTTCGTCCTGAACATCAGGGTTCCTATTCAATAGATTATCATCGGGATAGTTTGTTCATCATTAAAACACAAGGTTCTGGTCAAATTTACGTTCAATTTGTTCAAGTTGTGTTCTCGACGCTTGTAACCTCATTTCAATGTCAAATTCATTCATTAAATCCTCCATTGCAGACATTCTTGAGAAGTTTCTTGAAAAGAATTGTAACAGGCGCAATTTTAAACACCTTGATTTTAGTTTTAAACTAAGTTTATTAAATCTTATTTTAATTAAATTATTTTGTTGTCCTTAAATAATTTGTAAAAATTTGCATTTTGAATTGTTTAAGTACATAACCAAAATTTAAAATGAAACTATATAGCATAAAATGAATTTAAGTTTTAGTTGAAAAATAAATAAAATCAAGTAGTACTCTAAAAATATTAAGGTCAAATTTAAGGTTATCCTTTTACCCTTAAAAATAGTAATACTACTAGTAGTACTAGTTAGAATAATAATAATAATAATATAATAAATAAAATGAGGTAGAATTATATTCATCCACGTTGAAGCAATTGCATGCAACACTAAGCTATAACTTAAGCCTCCACCTCAACCTCTTAGTATTTTCTTTCTAATTAAGTATCTTATATAATATTAATACTATATACATACAACTATAAATTAAAAAGACCATATTTTTTTCTTTACTCTACGGGTACCATAACCCTCTTTGTTAAATTATGTTCTTACTCTTCTCTTTTTCCATTGGGAACTTTTAACGAACGTCAGTGACCATAACGATATCGAGCTCGAGCTGTTATTCCTATAAATCGAGGTATACATCTCCATTTAAAAATTTTCTTAAAATTATGTACTTAAAAATATGTTCTAGGAAACAAGATGTGTGTTTTAGTAAAATTTAATTATTGAGATGAGTAGAATTATAATTGTCACGGTAGCTCCGTTGCAACCGCTTCCAGACGTGTATAAATCCAAACTAAGACATACTTAGCCCATAGAATCATAATTTACAAAAGCCCTTATGTTAGACACAATTCTATTCCAACGAAAAGTATCGGTGCTTTAATTCATAAGTAATATGAACTTGTATGTCTTGAGGTCGGGAGTTCGAGACTCTCTTAGCCCGTATTCCTTGAATAATTATTCTTTTTGAAATAATATTAATTGGGTACTAGTTGTTGTTTTGTATTATATTTATTATTATCTTATTATTTTGTTGTAGTCTTGTTTGATAATTAAGAGTAAATGATTTTGGAAAAAGTTATTTAAGAGTACAAAATTATGATGGTATCTAGAATTATCCTTAGTAAAGTTAAACATCAATTGGGATCACAAGTATTAGTTTGTAGGTAATTTGAAATTATAAAGAATTGTATGAAGCCAATTTGAATAAGTTGAGTGTATAATTGAGTATTGGATGAGTTAATTGTTTATTGGGAATCAAAAGTTGATTTTATTTATCCTGAGAATGAGTTGATTGTTAGTTAGAGTTATAGGATTGCTGTCTGAGTTTAGTTATACAGTCAGACTATGGGATTTGATATGCTAGTTATAAATTAAATTAAGTTTAATAATAATAAGTTGTGAATGATTCTAAGTTATAACAAGTGATTAAATTGAATAAAGAAATGTATGTTTAGTTCGTAAGTATGTATTTTGATAATCTTGATCGTATGCAAATATGAAAAAGATTGAAAGAAAACATTGAAGTAAGAACTAAGAAATATCGATACTTGAGATAATGGGTATTGGGTAAATAGAATGTGTGAGGAAATCATTTGAATACTAAAGACTTGATTATAAAGACTTTATAATTAAGTATGAAGCAATGTTAATAGCACATTATGAATAAAGAACTCAAGAAAGCGAATCTTGTTCTTGAGTCAAAATTAAAAGACTTGAACAAGCAAGCTTAGTGATGAAGTATGAGTAGTCACTAAGGTGTCTGATGACGAAATGTGAGTAAGCATCAGCTGCGATTAAAAGATATAAACAAATATAGAAAATTTCAAGAAAGCGATGGATTTCGCAAAAGACAATAACGAAAGTCCAAGGTCGGTGCCGTAAGGGAATGCTAACTTTATTTATGGACATCCGGCTTTCCGGAGGAATAGAATGTGCCGGTCCACCTAAGTGGGGCAGAATGCGGGCAACACCCAGACAAAAGGTACCAGTCCAGGGCGGTGGCATTCTTTATGACCCCGGGTGAGAGTGCACGTTTGTGATAACCCGAGGCGGCATGCGGATATGGAACTGGCTTGGCAGCTTGCAAGCATAAAACTTCTGGGGTGACGACCTCAGACCTCTACTACCGACTAAACGATTGTGAGAGGAATTAAGATATTAATAAGACACTGTTTATTCTCCTAGGATTTATAATTAAAACTATGAAATCGAATCAAGAAAATAATAACACAAATGTAATAATTAAATTAAGTTATATTATGTGTACTCAGCATAAGCTGATTACGTGGTTTTGTTCTTTGAACCTGTCCTGGTGGGGGACAGATTTAGAGATTGTTGAAGTCAACGGTAGCTGAAAGCGCACAGAGATCAGTAATCAACAAAGCAATCTCATCCATTCATATAATAGAATGTAAGTAAAATAAATCTTTTATTTAAAAGTATTTTGGAACTTATTTTAGCTTATTTGAGAAAAGTTTACGATCTACAAGGTAATGTGATTTTGAAACTGTTGGCGCCTGTGACACTGGTTGGTTGATATTTTAAAATTGTTGTTTTATACTTGCAGGGTGACTTTTAAGTCAAAAAGAAATATTTTGGATTATCCGATTTACAAACGGAACTCTGTCGGAATTTCTGCAGAATTTTATTTTATTTTAAATCATTTTAAATGCTCTTTATGAATTTCTTATACATATTTTAAATGTTGTAAACTCTTGTATTCAAATATTTTAATAGATGTTTACTGGATAATATAGTCATTAAAGTAAGTGATGATATTATCGACGTAATAGCTCGATATAAGTATTAAGCTTCCGCATTAGTTATATGTAAGCATGTTTAAGTAGCTGGTTAGTTTCGGGCTGTTACAAGAATGAAGAAAATTGCAGAGATTGTGATGAAATTGAGAGAAATTGCAGGAATATTCTTTCCTATTTTCACGCTTTGTTGCGGTTTTGATTATGGGAAGTTTCCTAATTTTGAATATGGAAGTTTTTGGTTTAAAAGAGGGAAGTTTATATATTGCAGTGTTATTTCCCTCCTATTGTGCGCGTCTGCTGGTTTGGGCTGGGCCGTCTCACCTTGAGACGATCTCGGCCAAGTAGGGGTGTTCATTACCAGGTACCCGGCTAAACGGGTACCCGGAAAGCCGGGTACCAGGTTAGTCGGGTACCTTTTTTTGCGGCCCGTGTCCCGACCCATTTATTTCGGGTACCCGGATAAAACGGGTCGGGACACCGGGTACCCGGTTATTTTTTTTATTATTTTTCATATTTAATTATAATTTTTAAGATCGAATTCCGGACAAATTTTAGGCTATATTTAGGTAGAATTTTCTAATTCGTATTGATCAAAGCTTGAAGATTTTAAAATTATTATTTTAATTTTCAAAACAAAAGCAATGTATAATGTCGATATCAATTTCCATGTCTAGCTACTGCCTCGATCCATCTCATTATGTACTATATCACTGCAGAAGACTTCCATATTATATGCAAGATTTTGTTTCATGTAAAAAAGTGTAAACATCAAGATAAATGTGGATTTTGTTTCATGTAAAGAATCCACATGGATATTAATATGCAAGTCTTCTGAATTTTAATAATATACTGTTATTAATATGCACCAAATAAACCTTTTAAGAATCCACATTTTAATAATATCAATGTGGATTTTGTTGTACCACCGCTTTAACCCGAGGATACTGTTATTATTAGTACAACAAATCAAAAAATCCATTTAAGAATTCAACAAAACTTGGAAATGTTAGTTGATCAATTTACTGGGCAAATTTTAATAATATATGCTTTAATTAAATAAACCTTTGAATGATACAGCACAAAAATCGGGTAATTAGCGGGTACCCGGATCAATTTATATCGGCCCATGACCCGACCCGGTTAAGGCGGGTCGGGTACCCGGCCCGCAATTTCCATTTTTTAACTTTTTGACCCGCCGTTTATGAGGCGGGTCAGCGGGTTGTCGGGTCGGGTCGGGCGGGTCGGGTAATTTTGAACACCCCTACGGCCAAGACCGGCTGTTAAAAGTATATGTTCAGGAAGTAGGGGTGTTCATTACTTGGTACCTTTTTTTAACGGCCCGTATCCCGGCCCATTAAACGCAGGTACTCGGTTTAATTTAAAGCTTTAAAAATATATTCCCCTAAAATTTGAGTTTTAAAATATTAATATAAAATAGGGATTTTTACTTTTAAAACACGGCAAAATTTCGGATTTTTAAAAGTAATTTTCTCAAATTTATACTCTTTCAAATTCTTTTAAATTGTGCCATTTGTTTTTTATACTATTCATCAATCACTCCTAATTTGTATTTTATTCTTAATCTAATTAAATGTCAAATTATAGTCAAGTGGGATTTTGTTTGATTCGACTCAATGTAAATTTGATTGATATCAAATTTTAATAAATTTTAATTAAGCACAATTTGAAATATGAAATTTTGAATTAGTGCATTAGATAATGTGCCAAAATTAAATGGGACAACTTAAAAGAATTTGAGGGAGTATCTGTTTAAAAAAACTTTTTGAAGGCAATAAGATAAATTTATAAAATGCTATGAAATTATGAAAGGGATATTTTATATGGTGGCAATAAAATTTTATGAAACGTCAGTGGTAGCAAATCTTAAAAAACAAAATTCCACAGAGTAGCATTGTAATGTAGGGTCTACATTGCGAGACAAATATTGCGGTTCATTACAGACGCGGCATAAAATGAAGAGAAAAAACGAGGGGAAAAAAATATGCTGCGGTTCTCCATAAAACCGCAACATATATTCAAACTCAAAATTTTTCAACAAAATAAAAATAAAAATGGTTATGTGCTGCGATTCTCAAAAAATCGCAGCATATGTTAACTTAAATATTGCGGTACTTTGATAATCGTAGCACAAAAATATTTTTATTTTTTTAAAGAAAACGCGCCTCATATACTTCTTTTCTTGTTCAATAACCTAGTGTGTCGTTCACAACATTAACATTAACCCACGAAATACTTCTTGTTCTTCTTCAAGCTACTGCTACTGCGCCTCATAACCTATTGTTCTTCTTCAAGCTATTGCTACTGCACCTCATAACCTATTGTTTCTTTCTTCGTTTCATTAACCCACTGCTTTGTTCTTGTCTACGTTTCAAGCTATTGTGCTCTTGTTCATTCAAACTCTTTGTTCTTCGTTTCATTAACCCACGAAAGACAACTTGTTGTTCTTGTTCACCCACGAAATTAGGGCTTCATTAGTTAATGTTCTTCTTCAAGGTATAATTTTTAAAAGCTCATTTTAAGTGTTCAACCTTCATTGTGTTTTAGGGCTTAGTTTTTTTATACTAATTTTGATTTTGTTTTACATTGTAGAGGTTACACAACCCAATTGTTTCAACCCACAAAAATTCAAGGTATAATTTTCATTTTGATTTTGTTTGGTATATTTATGTGTTTATATATTTGATATTATAATTAGTTTGTTAATTATTGAAGTTTTCAAGTTCTTAATGTAAGTTCTTTTAAGTTGTTTAATATAATTAGTTTGTTTTTTATATACTTTGATATATGTTTATTTTGTTTACTTAATATATATATGTTAGTTTGTTACTTAATTATGTGTGTAGTTTATTTATATATATCTATGTAGTGTCCTAGGTGTGGGTTATCGCGTTATAAGCGTAAAGGGGCTCGGGAAGCTAAAGGGCCCCCGGCTAAGGTATATATTGTGGTAACTACCAATAATACTTAGATTCAAGTGTTTTTTTTTCTTTAAAGAAAGATGCGTTAAATATGAGGTGACAGCAGATAGGGTAAAGAAAGGTCACTTGCTCACACATCCAACTGATTCTCCTGAGTGGAAGAGTATTGATAGGTTGCATTAAACTTTTGAGGATGAAGTTCGTAATTTAAGGCTCGGACTGTGTACGGATGGAATGAGCCCATTCGACAACTTATTTATTTTATCTGTAGGCATTTAATTTACTTTTCCCTGCAGATTTCCCTCTTTATCTTTCTCGAGTCGGGGGACTCCTTTGGTCTCGCTCTCCTTTATAGGTATGAGTTGCCGATATCCTTCCCTCCCCAGACCATGTCCATAGTTTTTCTATGAGAGGGATTTACTATGTAGGATGATGATGAAGGATGATGGTTGTGTATGAAGCGTAAGTATTTATGCTTTCACTTTTTATCTCGGGTCCTAAACAACCTGGCAATGACATTGATATATATCTTGCACCTCTCGTTGAGGATTTGAGAAAGATGTGGGATAAAGACGTTTCCGTGTTTGATGCATATGCTAATGAGGAGTTCACCTTGCGTGCAATGCTTTTATGCACCGTTAATGATTTCCCGGCATATGACAACTTATCAACGTATAAGAACAAAGGGAAGAAAGCATGCCAATATGTATCAATGACATGGAATCCACGTGGCTTCCTAAGTGCAAACATGTATTCATGCACCCTCGAAGGTTTCTCACACGAGATCACCAATATCATAAGAAGAAGATGTTCAATAAGGAGGTTGAGGACCGTGTAGCTCGTCGGCCGCTGATCGGTTATGAGGTTTACGAACGGGTTAAAGGAGTTAAAACTGTATTTGGTAAAACAGGGCAAGTGTAAGGGGGTGAAGAGCGACTATGGAAAAAAAGAATCAATCTTTTGGAAGCTTCCATATTGGAGAAGTCTACAGGTTAGACATTGTCTTGACGTTATGCATATAAAGAAAACTGTATGCAATGTCATACTTGGGATCTCATTAACATTCTTGGTAAGACAAAGGATGTTAAAGCCGTGCGGGATTAGTTTGAATGTAAGGGTCTCCGTCTGGAGTTGTGGCAACATGTTAAGGTGAGTAAGAAAAGAAATAGAGCTGATGAACTTGGTGACAATAACAAGGGAAAGGGCGGTAAGAAGAAGATGATTAATGAAAAAGTTTATTTGCCTCCAACTTGCTACACATTAACCAAAATAGAGAAGCAGGCATGTGAGTCTTTGCATGGCATTAAGGTTCCATCTGGGTAGTCATCTAACATGAAGAGATTGTGACCCTAAATGGTGAGTTGAAGTTGGGAAGCATGAAATCTTTCGATTGCCATGTAATGATGTAAGTGTTCTTACCAATTGCAATCCATGGAATACTGCCAAAATATGTGAGATATTCTATTATTGAGCTATAATCGTTCTTCAACACAATTTGTAGTAAAGTTCTTGATTCCTTTAAACTTAATGCTCTTTAAGTCAACGTGATTGTAACTTAACGCAAGTTTGAGATGTATTTTCCACCTTCTTTCTTTGACATAATGGTTCCTTATTGTCTATCTCGCTCGTTCGTGAAATCAAGCTTTTGGGTCCTGTTTTTTAAGGTGGTGTTATCCTTTTGAAAGACACATGGGTGTTTTACAAAACAAAGTGAGGAATTCAATACAACCTGAGGGGAGTATGATTCAAAGGACTGTAAGTGAGTATATGGCCATGGAAAAGCCTATTGGACTTCCCACCGCTCGAAATGGAGGAAGGCTTGAAAGATAAGAAGTCATCTTATCTTTAGATCAGTAGATTTCTATTTTGGTGTCATCTACATTTTACGCAAGTGCCAAGGATCAATCGTCGATTGATGCCAAATTGATGTACTATGGGCGAGTACATGAAATATGGGAGCTTGCACTAGTAGAAAAAAGCTTAAGGGCTGCGGTTTTTTAGCCCCTTTGGGCTGCGTATTGTGACCCCAGCCATTATTGTAGCAGCAACAAATAATATTAAAGGGCTGCGGTCAAAATACGCAGCCAAAAAAAAGGTTAGGGGCTGCGGACAGGGACAAAAACCGCAGCCCTTAGTGCATTATAGGCTGTGCTGTGTGAATCCTCAAGGGCTGCGGACATTTACTAAAAACCGCAGCCCTTAGTGCATTATAGGCTTTGCTGTGTGAACCCTCAAGGGCTGCGGACAAGGTATAAAACCGCAGCCCCTATCCTATTTTTTTTTTAATTTTTTTTTGTTTTCATTTTATTTGTATAATAAATAATAATTATTAGCATAATTATTAAATAATAAATATTTCACAATAATAAACCGTCGATAAATGCCAAAATATCACTCAATTATAATATATATTATATATAATATTATATACATAAAGTATATACATTACACCGCATATAATTAGAAATATAAAACGATACATAAATTAAAGTACTCTAGCTACACGACATATACATATATATATATATATATATATATATATATATATATATATATATATATATATATATATATATATATATATATATATATATATATATATATATATATATATATATATATATATATATATATATATATATATATATATATATATATATATATATATATATATATATATATATATATATATATATATATATATATATATATATATATATATAATAATCTAGCTACCAACTTAATAAATTAGAAATAAACACCGCGACTTTGTCTTTGACTTTGCGTAGTTCAATATCCTTCAATTCGCGTGTTTCTCTTGGAGAGTCAATAATCTACGAAATAAAATCAATTATTATTATTAAAAAGTTAGTCGTACATTATATAATATAATTAATATATATATTATAAATAAATAATTTAAAAAACATATATAATAACTAATTAAATAAAATACTTACGGAATCAATATTTTGAACCCCGACATTCTTGACGGCTTCGATGAGATCATCCATAAATTTAATAACGTAGTAGCCGCAATGAATGGAATTTTTTTGTTGAAAACACTAAGAAAAAAAAATATTATATATTAGTGCCAAATTAAAAATGCTTCAAAACCGTTAAAAACGCAACTTAACACTTAATTTTGAGCAAATGACAATTATTTTCGATTCTAACAACTTTAACACAATTATATATACCAAATAATGTTGTGTGCCAAGTTTCATGCATAACAAACAAGGTTTAAGCTACTTTACGCTCGAAAATGCCAAAATTCATTAAAAGCGTTAAAAAACGCAACTTGACCCTTAATTTTGAGCAAATGACAACTATTTTCAATTCTAACAACTTCAACACATTTATATACACCAAATAGTGTTGTGTGTCAAGTTTCATGCATAACAAACAAGGTTTAAGCTACTTTACGCTCGATGTTGCCAAAATTCATTAAAAGCGTTAAAAAACGCAACTTGACCCTTAATTTTGAGCAAATGACAACTATTTTCAATTCTAACAACTTCAACACATTTATATATACCAAATAGTGTTGTGTGTCAAGTTTCATTCATAACAAACAAGGTTTAAGCTACTTTACGCTCGAAAATGACAAAATTCATTCAAAAACCTTAAAAAACGCAACTTGACCCTTAATTTTGAGCAAATGACAACTCTAGTTTCACTATTGGTCTTTTCAAATGCAAGTGGGTAGATAATAATTGACGATGCATAAAAAATGATGACCCTCGTGGATTCACTCTCTTAGACTTAGCTAATTTGCGTGATAATGAGGAGCCATTTATACAAGCCACATAAGTCAAGCAAGTATTCTATATTGTAGACCCGTCTGATAAAAATTGGTTTATTGTTATACCGGGAAAAAGAAGTATTCTTGGTATAGGTGATGTTGAGGATGAGGAAGAATATGATGCTTTTGAAGACTCCCTGCCCTTTATCAATCTAAAATGAATAGATGGAAGAAGAACAAAGTCATAAGGAAGCACACAAACGCAATCAAGCCAACTTTGACCGAAAATAACAAGCTACACATGTTACGTTTTGAGTTATCTAAATGTGAATATGATTCAAATAATGATGCATTCAAGTTTAAGCCATACACTAACGTAGTTCACATTGATAAAAAAACTCTTCTATCTAACCCGAGAGAAGCAAACTTGTTATCTGGCTCCGAGTGAAGTAGAACCCCATAGAGAGTGTCAATCAAAGAGGTTTATTCCTAAAATTATGTTTATGTGTGCTGTTGCAAAGCCAATTTTTACAACTGATGGTAAGTGTTTTTTTGATGGTAAGATAGGCATATGGCCATTTATCACACATGAGCCAGCAAAAAAAAGCTCCAAGAACAGGAAGAGGGGAGTTGGAAACAAAACCAATACAGTCCATCACGAAAGAACACATTAGGGCCATGTTATTCACAAATGTACTACCAACCATTAGAGCTAAATGGCCAGAAGGATTGTCTAAGCACATTTATATTCAACAAGACAATGCCAAGCCACATATTGCACCTAATGACACTGAATTTTTACAAGTTACATTCAACTTGTCCAACAACCACCCAATTCCCTTGATATGAATCTTTTAGATTTAGGTTTTTTTAGGTCAATTCGAGCTTCACAATATCAAAAAGTGGCCTACAATGTTACACAACTTGTTAGGGCTGTGAACACTACTTTTGATAACCTAAGTCCACAATGTCTTACGTTTGTGTTTATAATTTTACAAGCCTGCATGATAGAGGTGATGAAAAACAAGGAGGTTTTGATTATCACATGAACAGGACAAAAGCAGCAAGAGAGGTCACATTGCGAGATTACTTGAACATAGAAAAACAATTGGTTGTTGATTCACTTGAACACTTATTCTCAAAAATAAGCAAAGAAACAATAAATCAGTTAATGGAACTGATTGGGTATGCAGGAGATATTCAACAAGGGGCCAACAATATTAATGAGAATGTTGACATAGCATCAACATGCTAGCCTATTTTAAAAAATCAAGAACAGTAAGGGAAGGTAGCAAAAGCCATTGGGCCAAAATATCAGAAAATCAATATTTTTGGGAGCATCAACCAAACCAGCAAACCAACAAACCAAGAAACAAAAATACCAGCAACATCAGACTGCAGCATCAACCAAACCAGGAAACCAGCAAACATCAAATACCAGCAACATCAGATACCAGCAACAAATCTCAAATGACAATCCTTTTATTTTTTGACAAACTTTTGGGATCTTAAACAATGGGTGTTTCAGATCTAAAAACAATGTAAAAATTTTATGTTGTTTAAAATGAAACATTTCTATTTATATACAGATAAATGAAAAAGTTGGTTGTTTGCATTACTCTCAGGTAAATCATGCAAATTTTTTATCAAATCATTGAGTGAAAAATCAAACCTATTTGCACTTAGAAGTCAAAAAATAATCCAAACCCCATAGATTCGATTTTAGGTGGCTAAATCATGCTCTCACCTAAGTTCATAGAGCAACCATAAAAAATGCATCAAAAAACGACTCAAAGAAAATCATCATCAGTCAAACAACCACATGCACCCACAAGAACAGAAACTTTTTTGAGAAAGGACCAAGCTTATCAAGACACTCTTCTTCTTCACAATCAATATTCGAAAATAAAGCATCAATAGAGGTATATTCACGATCATTCCATTCATAAGGGTCAGGTTTGTAAATGGGCTCACCTTTAGAGTCAAGCTCTCTTCCCCATTTAGGATCAGTCTTAACAGAGGTTGTATCATCATAATACTCGAAACATACATCCTCAAACTTTAAAGACCCGGATCTAGGGTTTCCATCATTAAAACCCCTAAACTCAAGCTTAGAAGGCGATTTGTAAGGGGATTTGGAGATACTCAGATTTGAAGAACTAGGCGAGTTAGGGTTTTTCAGGGGTGACTTGAATGGCGACTTCTTGTTCTTCAGGGGTGAGTTCACAAGCGAGTTAGGGTTCTTGATGGGTGATTTAGGGTTTTCCATGAGAGCAAATACAAGAAAAGGAAAGGACAAAAGAAGAGGGAGAAAAAGATGAAGAACCAGATCTAAGGTTTCGAGAACCAAGGTTGAAGAAGCTAAGAATGAAAACAGTTAAGGGTTCTTAAAAAACACGAATGGGATGGGTGGGGTTTAGGGTTAAAAAAGGGAGGGAATGATTAATGGAGGGGTATTAATTGGTTTTAAGATGTGTTTGATTAATTATAAGGGAGGAAAATTAGTAAGGGTAATTGAGGATATAATTGTGAATAAGTTAACTTTTTAAGGGCATAAGGGTAAAAAAACCATACCAGAAAAAGGAAATGGGATATTTTGTGTGACTTTACCCAAAATGGAAATGAGACACACCTAAGCTAAATAGGAGGGAGTACTAGATAAGCCATCTTATTAATTAAGATTGGTGTCTCTGGCCTATTGAAGAGTAAAAAACTGAAAATGCATAGTCGTGCTCAAATGGATCAAAGAGTTAATCATTTGTTTTGACAGTTTAAACTCGGATTTTAAGAAATAAATTTGAACATTAGTACGTACATAGATGATGTGAGTCGTCATTATGCTATCAAATTTAACATTAGGTGGCTTAAGAAATTTAAGGTTAAACTGTTGTTGAAGGAGAAATAGGAGATTAAAAGATTTAATTGTCCTTTGATCAAGTGTAATTACAATATATGAATGGTACGAATCGTGGAGATAAAAAACATTCGATTAATTTAGGTGGTCATAGTGTTTTGCTAGAAACCAACTGAGATCTTTATTTAATATAATTAGTTTACTAGTATTATATTCGGGTCTTATGAGGTCATACATATAAGTAGTTGATATATCGAATATATATTTACACCAAGAACATATTTTTGACACAGTTAGTCTAGAAGTCTATATAATGAAGGGTGAATTTGTACATGGGTATTTTTTTTGTTGGTTTGGTATTTTTTGGTGATACTCTTCTCTCTCACAAAAACTCATTCATCCATTCCATCTTCATCTTGCAATTCCCTCTTCAAATACTCTCCCTCCTCTCCATGTCATCTTCAAGCTTGATTTGAGTTCAAGTAGGACAACATTGAAAATCTTCTTGGTAGTTGCCATTCATTTTCATTAAGGAATCACAAGTTTTATGGTTTAGGGTTTGAAATTGGGTTTTTGCAAGGTAAGAATTTAGTTATAAATTCTTTTTCAAATAAATTAATTTATGAGAAAATTAGGATTTTGTAGGATCTAATTTAGGGTTTGAAATTCTTTTGAAAATAAGCTTATTGTTTAGACTTGAAAATAATTTTTTGATGGAAGAGAGAAGAAGAGATTTAATGATTGTTGCCCTATGGTCCCCTAGTATAAATATTTACTCCCGTCTTAAGAGTATAAAGTACTCCAAGAATTTTTTTTCCACAATCCAATCATCATAATATGTTAGAAAGCTTTACCCCATTGTTATTTCCCCCCTAATACTGCTTATCTAGGCGACCCCTAAGTGTTACTTGAAAAGCGAAAACTAAAGAGTAACTAGTGGTTTAATTATTATGTGTTTTAATTGAGAATTCAAAAACTTTATTTATCGTGATTAATACATGTAAAGATTATATGTAATGAGTATATGAAAAGGTCATAATACATTGTGTATAAATCGATGCACTTTGTTCATCTGTTAGATAGGCTTTATCATTAAATTCTTTACACACTTATATTTCCACATGAAATGTAATAAAAAAGGTTTGTTTTTAATTTCGCACTAGCATGCATGATGATCTGTTTGATGCTTGTGGACTAACATTAAAGGAACGACATTTGACGTTCTATAATCTCTATTTTGGTATTTCATACTCGATTATGATTTATGAATTGACACATACTCCCTTCTATTCACACAAAATGGGACATTTGGATTGAGCACGGTTTTTAAGAGTAAAATGATGGGGTATTTAATTGATTAAATTAATTGTAAAGGTAGTATTTGGGTATTGGAAGTAGTAAAAGTGGGGGTAGTTGGGTATTTTAATTAATTGATTAAATTAATTGTAAAGGTGGTAATTGGGTATTGATAGTAGTAAAAGTGAGGGCAATTAGGTAAAAAAATCATTGCTAAAAATAGAAATGAGACATTTTGTGTGAATTGGCCCAAAATTAAAATATCTCATTTTATGTGAATAGAAGGTAGTACTACGTAATTTAATATCAAAACTCTCAATTTTTTGGAGTCATGTGTAGTCGAGCATGTTGAAGATGTTCAGAACCTTCCTTGAATTTACCATCTCCTTCCTCCAGAGCCACCTTCTCTTTGGCAATTGAAATAAGCAGCAGCAACTGGTAAGCCAAGATTATTGAGTCCAGCAAAGGATCTTGTGTTAAAATTATGGCGCCAACTTGGAGCACATACTGTTTGTCTTCCTATTTGTCGAAAGGGTTTTTTGGATCTTTGAAGATTAATGGTGACTTTGAAATTTAATGGAGGAGGAAGAGAATGGAGATGATGGAGAAGAAGGAGGGAGAGGATGAAGATGTGAAGAGGATGAAGGATTAAAATATCATAAAAAGGAAAAAGAAAAAAGAAAATTCAAAAAAAAAAGGAAAAATCAAGAAAAAAGAAAGTCAAAGGTCATATAAGCTGGTCAACGGTGTCAACCGGTCACTTGGCCGTAATTGAGGAAAAATCAAAAGTTTGTGGCTGTAATTCATAAAAAAAAACTTTGCGGCTGTAATTCATAAAAACGAGAAAACTTTAAGGCTGTAATTCATAAAAAAACCCTTGTCGAAATAATACGTAAACAGATCGATGTATGCCCATCGATGGTCGTGGATGCTCATAACCAATTCTTGCCCTGAATCAGCAAAACAAACATTATCTATTTGTTTTTATACAGAAATTTAAAATTTACTTAATCCACATGCATTTGTTTTTACATTTAAAATATAGTTTTAATGAAAAATTAACTAGAATAATCTAACATATTTCTGATTTTCCTACAATAATCTCATCTATTTATTGACCATGAATAATCCGAACTTTGAGAGGTATTTTTAGAAAAAGATAAATTAAATAAAACGTCGAAAAAAATATTTAAAAAATGTTCAAATTATCCTTATGATTTTTTTTATGATTTAGAATTTTTTTACGTAAAATTTTTGAATTTTTCTCTAATTTTAAATTAATTTTCAATTTATGTTTTTAGTGAATTACCTACTATAACAGGTCATCGGGTTACTCAAATTTACTCTAGGCAAATACCCCTTAAAATTGAGATTATTCATAATTAATCAATAGGTGTGATTAATGTAGGAAAATCACAAATACGTTGGACAATTCTAGGTAAATTTTCCTAGTTTTAAAACTCCATTTTATATATTTATATGTAAAGACTGATTATTAAATGGGTGCAATTTTAATTTAAAAAAATTATGAATTAGTTATATATATATATATATATATATATATATATATATATATATCTATATATATATATATATATATATATATATATATATATTATATATATATATATATATATATATATATATATATATATATATATATGTATATATATATATATATATATATATATATATATATATATATATTATATATATATATATATATATATATATATATAATATATATATAATTATATATATATAATATATATATATATATATATATATATATATATATATATATATATATATATATATATATATATATATATATATATATATATATATATATATATATATATATATATATATATATATATATATCAGTGACCAACCTTTTTATCCAAAGAATAAAAAACATCTAGTTAGTATTTAGTATTCAACTAAGGTGTGCCCTTTCAATTTACATTAAAAGAATCTTTTGGGAATTATAAGATTTGAGAATATTGAAGAATATTGAATAATTTGTTTGTATATCAGTATATGAATAATTGTAGCATAGATAGTGAGAATATGTCATAACTTTAATATCAATTACACCAGTTTTTATAAAAGTCAAGACATATTTTATTTTATTGTTATAATGTTGTTAGCAAAATTGTCTTCTTTTTAAACATGAGATTACTTACGAGTGCAAGTACTCTCTCAAATGTGGATCACTTGGACTAGGTGATAAGTGCAATTATTTGCACTAATCGTTTGTATTTTTATGCTCCTTTGCGGTGTTTTGAAGGCGATTCGGGGTTATTTCGTTCGGTTTCACTTTACTTTGGTATCTCGTGGTCAAAGTATGGGAAGATGGGTGAATTGTGTGGTTTTGAGTTATTTTCATGGGTTTTCGATGATAATCGTGTCTACAGGGTTCAAAGATCAAGTCAAGCTACTAATCAAGCCAAGTCACGATCAAAAGAGTGAATTCTAGCATCAAAACCATCCAGTAGCAAAGAGCCGAGTCGGCTAAGGTGCTACCAATAACCTTGACGACTCGGCGTTAGAAGATAGAACCTCATGTTTTCCCAGTAAGCATTCGCCGACTCGGCGACGAGGGGCAAAAGTGAACCGCCGACTCAGCGGTCGTTGAAGCAAAATAACATCATTTTCCAGAGACCTTTAGCCGACTAGGCGGTGAGGTCAAAAGAGGTGCAACCGACTCGGCGAAATAGGCTGACAAGATCAGTGATTTTCCAGACGCAAAGAGCCAACTCGGCTGTGGTGGCTTTCCTTGGGCAACCGACTCGGCGGTTTTGGATTCCAAGATTTAAGCGTGTTTTTCCTCCGGGCTTTCTTTGGGCCTAGGCTAATTTACCTCATTAGTATAAATAGAACCCTTAATCCTGATTAGGGTTCTCTTCTTCCTCCCTACAATTTTACTTAGTTTTTGCTTTAATCTTCCATTAATCTAGCTTTAAATTACTTTTAGCATTAGATCTAAATTACTGTTCTTCAATCTAGCCTTTGAGACTTAATCATCCATCAAGTTTGTAAGTTTATTTTCTTCTTTTGCTTTTGAATTATTGTATTAGTTTAAGTTTTATTAGTTGAACATTTAATCTTTAGCTTTAATCATCCTTTAATAATAATTTCATTTCCTCCATTATTGTTGTTGTATTTATAGTCATTGTTATAAATTTTCCATCATTGCTTGTTTTAGTTTAGCTCTTATTTCATTGTCATTTATGCTTAGCATTAAGTTTGAATTAATATCCATTGCATTCACCATGTCTAGTGAGTAGATCCATTTTCTAGGGTTAGGGTTTGAACCTATTAGTTAAGTATGAATTGATTCTTGGATGTGTCTATGAAACTATAGATTAAAGTGATTAAATTGTGCTAATTAACCCTAAATTAAATATGCTTTGTCGAACCATTCAATAGAACTAGCGTGTGAGATTGGGATCGCCTTTGCTTTAGGGTAAATTTTAGTTAAATTCTTATTAATTCGTTCAATAAAATTAACGCGTGAGAATTGAATTAATAGGGTCTAAATCTAATAGTTAATCAACAGAGCGAGAGTTTGAGATTAACAAGATCAAGTTTAATCACACAATTAATCCTACACTTCATAGACACTAATGAGAATTGGATCATGCAAGACTTTAGGGGATGCTCGACACCCTAGATCTCATCATCATATAGTTAAATCACATCTTTATTATTGCATTCTTAGTCGTTAGCTTACAAACCAATCACTATTTTTATTCCCTTTAGCAATCTAATCAACCTAAATCGTAAAGTCCATTGTCCCAAGCTTCCTTGTGTTCGACCCGCGACTACACGTACACCGTGCGCTTGCGGTTAAATAAAATTTGCTATCACTAGGAGCATCTGGATCCACCATTACCTAAAGAACATAATTATTTATGACTCATTGTAACAAAAACTATGTACATATAAAATACAATTTCAAATTAGGGTAGGAACTCGTGTAATGCACGGTTTTTTAGCATCAACAAACATATAATATTAAAAAAATAAAGCCAGAGATATTATGCAAGGAAAACGCTCAATTTGACAGTTACACATATAAATTAACTCTGTAATTTTGAAAAGGAAAAATTATCAGGAATAATACAATATTTTGCTTAATTTATGATAATACTAATTTTTGATTAACCATAAATAATACTAATTTAAAGGGGTGTTTCCAAGAAAATCCCTAACATGTTAAAAAATCAAACTGTAGGTGATTATAAAACAAAAAAAGAACTAGTAAATTAGTTAATAAACTAAAGTTGGTATTATTCTAGAAAAATACCCCATAAGTTGGTATTATTCATGGTTAATCATTAGTCGGTATCATTGTAGGGAAATTAAAAAAGGTTGTATTATTCACAGTATTTTTTCTTTTTGAAATAAAACCCAAAGGAATCATAAGTTAGGCTAGTGGTTGATAGTTTTTACACCTTTATGACATTGACAGAGGTTTTATTCTCATGACCTATACGAATGATGAATTTTTTTCTCTCTCATGCTTGTAGGGATCTCTAATCTACTCTGAATAATAAAAAAAATCAATTAAAATATTTGTGTGATGATATATATTAGTGCATAAAAGGACTTACCAAGGTATAAAAATTCTTAAGATCATCACCTCCAAGCGGTCGGACCTGATAACATTCCGATTGAGGTGTGGAGGGGTTTAGGCGATGAGGGCATTCGCTGGTTGACTAACCTTTTTAATGTTATTCTGAGGACGCATAAGATGCCTGATGAATGGAGAAGCAGCACTATAATACCACTGTATAAAAACAAAGGTGACGCGCAAGTATGCGGGAACTATAGGGGCATCAAACTTCTAAGCCATACCATGAAACTGTGGGAGAGAGTGATAGAGAAGAGGATCAGACAGGAAACTGTAATTAGAGAGAATCAATTTGGTTTTATGCCAGGTAGGTCAACCATGGAGGCAATCCACATTTTGAGGAGGCTGATGGAGAAATATAGAGAAAGGAAGAAGGACCTGCATATGGTGTTCATAGACTTGGAGAAAGCGTATGATAGCATACCACGACAAGTCATTTGGGATAGCCTCAAGGCTAGAGGTATTTCTTCTATCTACATTGAGGCAATACGAGACATGTATGACAAGGTATCGACTAACATTCTGACACCAGTAGGGTTAACAGAGTCTTTCCCTGTAAAAGTTGGGCTACACCAGGGATCATCTTTAAGCCCTTTTATCTTCGCGCTCGTTGTGGATGAGATCTCTAAATCTATCTGGGAGACGGTTCCATGGTGCATGCTATTTGCAGACGATATCGTGCTGGTTGCATAAACTAAAGAGGAGGTTAGTAGTAAATTGGACGAGTGGAGAGAAGCTTTGGAAGGAAAAGGTTTGCGCATTAGTCGTACGAAGACCGAGTACCTACGTTGTGACTTTAGTGGGACACAACCGATAGGGGAGCCGGAAGTTTCCATAGGGGAAGAAGTCATTAAAAGTACGACCAAGTACAAGTATTTGGGATCGATCATCCAGAGGGATGGGGAGATTGACGGCGATGTAGATCATCGCATCCAGGCAGGGTGGCTCAAATGGAGAGCAGCTACCGCGGTGCTATGTGACAAAAAGATCCCAAATAAGTTAAAAGGAAAATTTTATCGGGTGGTAATCAGACCGGCCATGCTATATGGGACAGAATGTTGGCCTGTAAAGAAGAGTTTTGAACATAAGATGGAAGTCACAGAGATGCGTATGTTGAGGTGGATGTGTGGTCATACTTTATTGGATCGAATTAGGAACCGAGAGTTTAGAGACAGACTAGGGGTTGCTCCTATCTCTGGAAAAATGCGCGAAGGAAGATTGAGGTGGTTCGGACATGTAAGGAGAAAGACTTTTGATGCCCCCGTGAGGAGAGTTGAAAGCTTTATAGTAGAAGGTAAGAGGGGTCGAGGAAGACCTAAGAAAACTTGGGACAAGCAAATAAGAGAGGACTTGCGTGAGTTAAACCTCTCGGAGGACCTGACTAGGGATAGGAGTAGTTGGAGGCGTCATATCCAGGTTTTAGACTCAGGTTTTTCTCATTAGAGTCTTTTTAGGCGCTCGTGTCTCTTCTTGTCTGCTATAGTCTCTTATGTGTCTTGCTTAGTTCTCTCGTCTTAAGTCTTTTTGTGTTACATGCTTTTGGATCTTTTATATGCCCTTTTCTCTCATCGCGTGGCAGGTATGTAATCCCTAGCTTCCTTATCTTTTCCGGAGCCGGGGGACTCCTTTCTTTGGCCGTGCTCTCCTTCACGGGTATGAGTTGCCGCCGTCCTTCCCTCCCCAGACCCTGTCCATAGATTTTCTATGTGCGGGATATACTGGGTAGGATGATGATGATGATGATGATCACCTCCAATATAATCAACGCTAGGTTGGTTAACAACTTGAGAAGGCCTAAATTCACATCCATTACTAAGTAATGGTCTATTGTTAAAACTGACTCTAGGAACATACATATGCACTCTAACACTTCATCATATATGCTCCAATAATAAGCTAGATGATATATTGTTCCAAATAATGACGTACACTTGTAATTTTCAGCATATTTTTGTGTAGAATAATGGTCAAGATTCATACTTCATAGAATAATACAATCTAAAGCCTACTTATTTTTATTGAGATTTTTTTTGAAGAAATATTTTTATTGAGATTTGAGAAAAAGGTAAAAGTGAAATAAATTTTAAAATGTATGCATTTTGGGAATAATTTCATCAAGCATATTAAAATAATAATATGATGTTCATGTATATGCATTAATTTCATAAAATGAGGGAGGAGACATGGTTTACAAATGTCCACAAAAATAGTTAAGGTTGTGTTTCTAAAAATAATTTATTTTAAATTGTAGATTTTAATAATCATAAATATCATAAAATTATATAATTTTGCTTCTGAATGACAAATGGTTGTCTTATAGCCATCTGCCAAATGCAGTAGGATTATTGATCCTTCAATAGTGAAGGAATTTATTTCTAAAAATACATTAATTTTAAAAAATATACAGCTTTGAATTATTTTACATTAATACAATAGTTATAACATTAGACATTAAAATACTATAATTGAAAAATAATAAAACTTCCCAAAATATTTTAGCAAGAAAATAGCATTATTTTCCATTTAGAGTCATATTCAATAGCTATAAGAAAATACTGTACATCACAAATAAAAACAGACGAAAATAATGAATTTCCTATAACAAAACAGTACAGGATCACAACATTTTCCTTTTATACTAAATACAATATAATTTTAAAAGTATATTTAATATAATTGTAATTTCGTGCGATGCACGAGTTTTATCCTAGTTAAATTATAAATTAAGAATTTCAGATTGATAACGGCAGTGGAAAGCCATTTTTAGATTCTCAACATTTTTTAAAATAATAGTGAAATTGACCCAAATTCAAAATTAAATTTTATTGACGATCAAATATTAAATTTTAGTCGATTGTACACTTTTAATTGAAAATTTTATTTCCTAAGATATCAATCTATTTTTATTAAGAAAAATTAAAAAGTTGAGGCGGAGATGGCTGCCGACCCTAGTGTCACGGACTCACTTATTTACCTAGTGAAAACCGTGCGGCACTAGTGTCAATGACTAACGATTGCACTAGCTCAGCCTTAATCTTGACCCCTTAAGTGTGCAAGCCGATGAGCTTGGTTAGACTTGCTAAGAAAAGACTTAATAAGAGAGTATTTGTGGAAAGGCTTTATATTTATAAGAGAATGCTCTTACAAAAGAGTTAGATGCTTTACAAGAGATTTTGGATATTGTTGGAACTTGGGTGACAAAATGTGCCTAAGTGCCTATTTATAGGCAAGCCCCCTTACCTTGGGGCCATTCTAGAATACTCCTACCCTAGAGTTATCTAGAATACTCTACACTAGGGGTGTGCAAAATAAGACCGGACCGGCGGTCCGGACCGGAACCGGCTAAGACCGGACCGGAACCGGACCGGACCGGGTGCATCCGGTCCGGTCTCCGGGTCTTACTTTTTTCCAATTCCGGGTTTCCGGTCCGGTCCGGTCTAGACCGGGAAAAATCCGGGTTGGACCGGATGAGACCGGATGTCATAAAAGTGATTTGGAAGAGGAGTAATATAAAAAGCAAAGCTGTTTCTTCCCAACTAAAAAGTAGGTTACTTAAACCCACTATGCGATCAACCAAATGAATCCGAAACTGCATTCTGGTTATAGTATTTTTGAAGGAGCATGCATGGACAAAAATCAAATCAAACATTCCACAGATAAAAATAAAATTATGTAAACTTGGGTAAACTTGTAGTTTAGCAATCTTCTGTGAGACTCGGAGCATCAAATACTAGATACACAAGACTCCTTGGGTAAATTTGTGTTCAAAACAATCATATGAATAATACTATCACTGACCCATATTACCCAAAAGTTGCTCTACTGCAGCATGGACATTACCACGAGTATGAGTAATATTAACAATTATTATGTATATATTTATTTTAAAGGACTTTAAATATTTTTTTTCAACACAAAATAATTTTTTAATTCAAATATGTTAATTTTATAATAATTAATTTGCTAAATTATTTTAAAATATTCTATTTTTCAATTTATTTTTTGTCTAAAAAAATATTTCCGGTCTAACCGATCCAAACCCGGACCGGACCGGAAGAATTCCGGGTTAGACCGGGACCGGACCGGATGGAACCGGTCCGGTCTCCGGTCTTAATTTTTTGAGATTCCGGGTTTCCCGTCCGGGTTTGGACCGGTGAACACTCCTACTCTACACTACTCTCCTAGAGTATACACAAGTCTAGAAAGTCCTATAAAGTTCTGGACAAGCCCAGAACACTCTAGTACACACTACCCCATTCTATACTAATCTAGAATATTCTAGTATTTACATGATAGAGCTAGATACTTCTAGCACCCTCTAGACCCTTCATGAGTGTTCTAGTATTTTCTAGCACACTCTAGTACCTTCATGAATGTACTAGATATCTCCAGCACATTCTAGAACTTTCATGAGTGTTCTAGATGCTTCCAGAACACACTAGAACAGTCTAGAAGCCTCTAGGCCATTCTAGATCCTTCTTGATGCTTCTTTTGCCGGAAATCTCGAGATAAATATGAAATTGTCGACACGGAACGAGCTATTTGTGTTTGGGCCGTGTCATTCTCCCCAACTTGATGTATGCATCGTCCCTGATGCATAAGTTGCTTTGTGCAAGCTCCATGCTGCACTCTACTCTTGCCTAGCCCCCTAGGCACCTCGCTAATGCATGCTCCATTATGCACTGAGTCCTTGTTGGCTCCCTTGGCCTGACGTTGATGCCTCCAATGACGCTTGCCCCTTAGCGTCCATTTTGCTTGCAAGGCCGCAATCCTTGACTTGCCCATGTCCTCGCTCGATGCAAGAGGTAGCTTATACTTTTCCCCTTTAGATGTTATGGTAAGCACCCCATTGCCAACCATCCACGGTTCGACTTTGGTGAAGAACTCCATACCCAGCACCACTGCTTGATCATCCATGTCGACTACCAAGAAGTCCACTTTGCCCGACCATTCTCCCAAACGGATGAGCACACCCCAGGCCCTACCATATACGGGTATAGCCTCTGAATTTATAGCCTTCATCTCGCCATAAGCACTTGTGAACCTTACGCCTCGGGCCTTGGCTTCCCCTATTGCCAAGAAGTTGTGTGAGGCCCCTGTGTCCACGAGCACCCTAGCGTCCGCATGGTTCACTTTCCCATTGACGATCATTGTGCTACTCTTCAGCCCTTTGCTCGTCCTTCGAGAGATTTCTTTTTTAGGCTTATCGACATCCCTTTTGTCGACAAGTCTAATGCTAGCCAACTTAGCTTGGTCGTCCTCTTGATCAAGCTCTTGGATAATGGCAGCCAACTTTGTCCTTGTTGGACAATTACGTGCTATGTGCGGTCCATCGCACAAGAAACAACCTTGAGCCTTCTTTTCTTTGTCCCCCTTGGATTGGACCCCTTTAGACTTGCTCAAAGAAGAAGTGTTTGCCTCGATTTGAGCTTTAGGAGACTCCTCCTCGTCTCCCCCACTTGTTCCCGAAATTAACTTCTTCCCTTTGTCCTTGGGGCCTTCGACCCTTTGGAATTCCACGAGGGACTCTGCAACTCGTAGGGCTGTCTTGATGTCTCTTACGTCCCTCCATTGTAACTCTAATTTGGCCCACCTATTTAGACCGTCTGTGAAGGTGAAGAGCGCCTCTTTAGGTGACAAATCTGGGATTTCCAACATAAGATCAGAGAACTCCTGCACATACTCCTGAATATGCCCCTCTTTGTGGTGTAAGCGACGGAGTTTCGCCCGAGCCTCATCCTCCGCATCTGCGGGTAAGAATTGTTTGCGAAACTCGTCCTTAAACCCGTCCCACGTTGTAATGTTACACTCTTCATCCCCCATTGGAGTTGACATATGTTTCCACCAAGACAAGGCACTATCCCGTAAGTATAACGAAGCTTGAAAGATCCTTACCGAGTCATCCGTCAAGCCCGCTGCCCCAAAATAGCGCTCCATGACGTAAAGGAAATTCTCTACGTCCTTTAGCTTGCGGCTACCACTATATGTGTCTGGCTTTGGAAGCTCCAACCGAGTAGACGTCGTCCCCACGACGCTACTTGACCCAAGTGCATCAACTCGTGCTTTTAGCCCCCTGGCTTCTGCCCTAACCACGTTGAGCTCTCCCATTAAGCTCTCGATGTCCGCCTGGAGGTTAGTTAAGAGGGAAGCATTACTTTCGTTAGCCTTATTGTTACGATCCACCGCCTCATTTAGAGCAAGAAGCATGTCATTCTGCACCTCTTGTATGGCCCCAAGCAATTCGTCCCTGAACTGCTCCATACAAGCCTTGACTATCCCCGTCACGGTGCTATTATGCTCCTCCCATCGCTCTTGGTGTTCCGCGACCTTTAAGGCTACTCGAGCTAACTCTTTTCCAATTCCGCCATAGGTTCCCCAGAGACTGCCCTTCTTAGCAGCCTTGCTTGTGTCCCCAACAACAATGTCTTGGGCAACACATGACTCCTTTTGGCTATGCACGACATCTGATTCACCCACCATTTGTATAGCTTGCATGACTTGGTGTTGAACGAGGCTCTGATACCACTTGTCACGGGCTCACTAATTTACCTAGTGAAAACCGTGCGACACTAGTATCAATGACTAACGATTGCACTAGCTCAGCCTTAATCTTGACCCCTTAAGTGTGCAAGCCGATGAGCTTGGTTAGACTTGCTAAGAAAAGACTTAATAAGAGAGTATTTGTGGAAAAGGCTTTATATTTATAAGAGAATGCTCTTACAAAAGAGTTAGATGCTTTATAAGAGATTTTGGATATTGTTGGAACTTGGGTGACAAAATGAGCCTAAGTGCCTATTTATAGGCAAGCCCCCTTACCTTGGGGCCATTCTAGAATACTCCTACCCTAGAGTTATCTAGAATACTCTACACTACTCTCCTAGAGTATACACAAGTCTAGAAAGTCCTATAAGGTTCTGGACAAGCCCAGAACACTCTAGTAGACACTACCCTATTCTATACTATTCTAGAATATTCTAGTATTTACATGATAGAGCTAGATACTTCTAGAACCCTCTAGACCCTTCATGAGTGTTCTAGTATTTTCTAGCACACTCTAGTACCTTCATGAATGTACTAGATATCTCCAGCACATTCTAGAACTTTCATGAGTGTTCTGGATGCTTCCTGAACACACTAGAACAGTCTAGAAGCTTCTAGACCATTCTAGATCCTTCTTGATGCTTCTTTTGCCAGAAATCTCGAGATAAATATGAAATTGTCGACACAGACCGAGCCATTTGTGTTTGGGCCGTGTCACTAGGAACTCCAGCTTCTCCCTGATTCGACAACCAAATTTAAATTACGAAGAAGTCCCGCGGCGGGGCAAAAGACTAGCTTGGCTTGATCTGTTCCGACCTTAAAATTTCAAAAAAAAAAAATTAAGTTTAATTGATAAGAGATAATATGGTCGACGTCTAAACAATAATAATAATAATAATAATAATAATAATAATAATAATAATAATAATAATAATAATAATAATAATAATAATAATAATAATAATAATATGTGTAATGAGTAAATTTGGTGGATAGAAACATAATAAAAAAAACCCTAGCCGCCCCAATTTTTTCTCTCTTTTCTCTCTAAAAAAACCCTAGTATTCATAGTTAGTTTGGGGCTATCATCAATTTTTAAAGATTGATAGTAATAAGCCCCTAATTGTTTCCTTTTAAGTTTTTTTTAATATGATTAGAATAAATTTTTGTCCTCTCCCTGTAAGATAGTTGTTCTACCCATTCATTGGATTGATTCTACCCATATATTGGGTTTTGAAGTCCTCCTTATGAGAGTTTGGAGTTATCAATTTTGGTCATTAGTTGATTTATTGGTAGAGATTAATGCGATGATATACAACAGACACCAAAATTGCAATTATCTTCAACTACATCAAATTTAATTCTATTTCAAGACTACAACAAATCGAAAGACCCCTCGTAGAAGGCTGTATCAAACAGCGATGTGGAAGAGGATATTCAGAATTGTCAGATCTCATACACAACGATCGTAGTTTTGTTATTTTTGAATTATATTTGGTTTTAGTTGCTATGTACTTGCTAATTTTTATCTCTGATGTTGATGTTGTATAACTCTTTATTAATGAATCAGATATTATTAAAAAAAAATTGGTGGATAGACGTGCGTGCATGTGGTGTATGTATAATTACAACTACGTGGCTGCAATTAAGCAATACTAGAATATGATTTCCTCTTTGTCTTGTAATGAAAATTTTTAAACCTATTGTTTGACTAATAAAATATTAATATATTTATCTTGTGTAGGTAAGGACTTATTTCCAATAATGATGGATCACTCTATTGTTTATAATTATAATTATGTTTAATGTTTAATTTTACCTTTGGCCTGTTGGTTAGTCAAACAAACAAACATTGTGTATAGAAAATGATCTTACATCCTACTGAAAAGCCGACTTTCGTGTAAAAAGTTAACTTACGTAGTTTTTGGCCACTTTTTCATAATTAAACATTTAACATTTCTATAAAATATACTAACATGTCCAACTTGTTTAAAAGTCAAGGAAAACAGTATACCAGTCTTTTAAATAGTCAAACAAATCAACACAAATCGAAAAGTATTTCCCAAAACACCCATTACTAAGGTTATAAAAAGGGGAGGGGAGAAAAGTGATAGATTGCAAAAACACAACACTACAAAACAAAAGAAAACAACAACGGTATTGCTCTATACCGACTAAATTCCAACTATTTCGAGTAGTCGGAAAGTTGCATTTTTGCTGTAGTGAACCTAACAAAAGAAAACAAAATGTATAGGCATATCAACAAAAAGGTTGTGTTCATGACTTATATCATGACCATAACTATGATGGTGGTATCCAATGCTTACAGCATACCCGGATGCTCGCTGGGAAGTTCTTTGGATGAATGTGCACATGCAATAACTGCTGGCCTTATACCAAGTTGTGGATTGGTGAACGACCCTTGTGGCAACCCTGGTAACCGGCCATGCTGTGATTTAACCATGTATTGTGATAATGCAACAAAAAAATGCAGATCAAAGCGATGCAGCAACAAAGGGCAAGGGTGTCTAAGCCAAAATTGCTGCGGTGACCTCGTATGTAAGGATCTTGGCATCATAAATGGTTTCAGGACTAAGGAATGCCAAGAGAAACCAAAGCCAAGTGACGACATTTGCTTATTGTGTTTATAACGTAACTTTCGATTTTTCTAATCTATGTATCTGCTATTGGCTAGTGCATAGATTTACATATTTTTTTTTTATCATTTTCACGTCAAAATTGATAAATATTGCTCGGCTAATTGCTTATATTATAGCCGAACGATATTTATCTGTTTTGATAAGAAAATAATAAATGATATTGATGTTATTTTACTTAAATTACTTTGCTTTTGTTTTAAACTTAGTTACATGCATGACATGATTTTACTTCCTAAATTCATTAGGAGTAAGATCATTTTACATGTATGTAACCTATCATATTTCTCTCTATTTCTAATTTGTTTAATTAAGGGCCATTATATATTTGAATGTAAATCGTACGTATTATATGGTATCTATGATTCGTATCTAGAAATATGTACGTACTTATTTCTTTTCTTTACACATGTGATGATTGTGTTTTCTTCATAATATTATTGGAGATTCTTCAAGATTGAGCAAATCATGTTATATACATTAATTAGAATTCAAATTATATAGAGTATTGATTTTAAGGTTAAGTTTTTAAATTGAATCCATCATAACTCCAATAAGGTGTAATAAACATAAATACTTTAAAAAGTAATCCTAAGTATAAATATTTGGAGAACTTACTAAACTTTATCAAATTTACTCAAGTTGAGTTCTCAATATTAATGTCAATTCATAAAATACGTAAATTTAAAATAAGCAAAAAAATAACTTATTTCCAAACATAAGATGCATAAATATATATTCATAAGTAGCCAATCATGAATGGTGTTTTATCTGATTATAGATTTTAATATTTGCACAAACAAACTAATAAACATTGAAGACATCTTAGTTAATTTAATGATCAATGTCTTTTTTCTCATATTAAAATGTTAATAATAATAATAATAATCAACCCTTCAAAGATAAAGAAAAAAACTATACAAGTTTAATCCTAATCTTATTTTTTTTAAAAAAAATCCTAATCTTATTTTAATCTTAATGGTCAAGTTCTTGTAATTAACTAATTTTTTCATAACATCATTAGTTTGTCTATATTTTTTGTAAGATGTCTTTCCCAACTATAATTGTCAGTCACACGACTGTGGAAATTTTATAAGTTTTTCCTATTTATTATTATGATCAGGACTGTTGTTTGTTTTTCTTATAAAGAATCTTAATTTTTATTTATATCACAAATTCGAACAAAATATCTTGTGTATCCTCATATTAATATTTTAAAAATGATTATAGTTCTCACATATTTTTCACTAATTTCATTTTTAACATTTTTATATTTCTTATAGTCCCCAAATATTTTCCACAAACCTAAAACATTTTTTATTAGTTGCAGACCTCCATGTTTTTTCCACTAACTTTCTTTTAATTTTATTTTAATTTATGATCCCTACTTTTCCTCCATCAAATTTATTAATCAATTAAATAATATACACTATCTAAAAGATTCTATTTTTCTTAGTTCCCATGAATATTCTTATTGGAACTCCATTAAGGAACATAGAAAATCATACATACGAATAAAAATGTTGTAAATCGACAAATGTCATCCTTAGGGAGCCTTGACAATGGAATTATTTTAGTGGGAAATAGTTGATTGCATGACAATATTTACCTAACTTGAAACTTGTTTTTGTGTTTTTAAGAAAAAAAAACTTGGATCTAAATTAGGTATAGTATTTATATAATTTATTGTAACAATTATATATGTCTAAGCTAGAATTTAATATTTTTAATTGAATGAAAAAGTGATATATTCGATAAATATAAAAAAATCATTATTTAAGTACTTCCTATAAAAATCATGTATTAAATATATTTAATCACGATACAATTAATAGTTTCTTTATTCTTTGAAGTTATATTTTGTATATTCTATACTAATATATTTGTGCATTACACGAGTTTGTATACTAGTTATATAATAATTTATGATATTTCTTACTTGAGACAATCTTACCATGAGACCACTTTTATATGAATTGATCCAATTCAGATAGTAATTCTTTAAAAACATAAGCTATAAAAATGTAAACCAAATTTAAATCACAAATTCTCACGAAAGATGGTCTCTTTAAGAGACCATTCTTAATTTGATATGTGCATTTTTCATCTTTTAGATTAATAATGCTTTAATAGGTTTGACCTAAGAGACGTCTCTTAAAAAGACGATTGCAGACCGACTAAATTTAAATTATAGAGAGGGGCCGACGGGGCAAAAGACTAGCTAGGCTTGATTGTTCCGTCCTTAAAATTTATTCATATTGAAATTAAGTTTAATTGATAATAGAATAATAATATAGTCGACAATCAAATCAAATAATGTGTATGAGTAAATTAAGTGGAGAGACGTGCGTGCATGTGTAATTTAAGCCGGATTTATTGTGAATATCAGCACATTAATAGGGAGATATGGGGTGCACACACTTCACAAATCAAAGAGATATATACCATCTCAAAACCATATGGCTATGGGTTGAAGATCAATAATAGCTTACAAAGTATGCACACTATTTTCAATTTTTCGTTGTGGGATAACTCATTCCAACATGATGTGTGCAATTACAACTTCGTGGCTGCAATTAAGCAATATAATAGAATATGATTTCCCCTTTGGGTTATATTATAATACAAAATTAAAAAGCTAATATTCATATTTATCTTGTTTAGGTAGAGACCCTTTTTCAATAATGATAGATCATTCTATTGTTTAACTATAGTTATATTTAGTTTTTGTCTTTCATGAAAATGATCACGTATTAGAGATCGAACGATGAGTTTCAATCTCCAATATAACCAAGATCGGAGTGTGAAGTCATGTGAAACAAATTACGCAAACGATAAAAATCGTTGTTTGTGAGATAAAAATGCAATAATAAACGACACAAATATTAACGAGGTTCACCAAATTTTGGCTACGTCCTCCGGTGTAGTATCTTTTATATTATAATAGTTGAGAATTACAATTCGAGAAGAGATAATAGGCCAGTATTTCGTTTGGGTATTTTTGTGGATGTCACTTAGTGTATGTGAGCTTCACTATTTAAAGGACTAAATTACATTGATGAGTAAAGCTAACTTAATGCAGTAATTTAATTACATTATAACTAATCCAAAAACTCAAAGAGACTGATTACAGGATCCAATGCTGTTGCTGATCAAAGTGCTCGTTCGAGCACCTTTGACGCTCGTTCAAGGCAGTGTGCTGCTTTATGTGATGCCTTGTTCAAGGCAGTGGATGTCACTTTACACTTTCATATGTTGTTCATGTTTATCAATAAAGTTAGTGTTCTTATTTAATATTGATTTTGTATTTAAAAAAAAAATCTTCAAAGTATTTTATAACATTTTTTAGGTTTATCAAATGCGTGATTTGATAAATGAAACCCTATAAGTGAAACAAAGTTATTCAAAATATATTTTTGTCCTTAGTTCAAATCATTATGTTGGACATTAAAGGTTTCTTTGTGAACTAGTTCTAAGTTGATTGATAGCACAATTTTATGGGGTATAAAGACATAAAGATGTCTAGTCATTTAAAATATGTATACTTCCTCCGTATTTAATTATTTGCAACTTTGGGGTCCTTTACGGACTCCTAGGCAAAACTTTTAGTAGTGTATTAAAATAAATTAATGAAGTTAATGGGGTGGGATTATAGTATTATAATATTAAAAAGTAAGAGAGAGTATTAAAAAGTATGAGAGAGAGTATTAAAAAGTAAGGGAGAGTATAAAAAAATAAGAGAGAGATAATAAAAAAGTAATAAAAAACTTTCTATAAATGGAAAAAAAAGAAAGTTGCAAATAATAGTATACGCCATTTTTGGTAAAAGTTGCAAATAACCAAATACGGAGGAAGTATATGATAAAGCCAAGATTATGCAGGTACACAGCAGAGGTAAATAAGAGAGAGAGCTTCCATTGATAATATGTAGTACATCAGAAAGTATTTTTTGAGAGAGAAAAGTTAATTACTATACAATGGGTATACAGCTATATATATACACAAGAAAGATAATGCTAGTACAAAATGATGAGTTGTCACTGCAATAGCCGAAATGGGTATATGCAACAGCAAGTTGTTGTCAAGTGGTCACTACAAAAAATGTTGTTTCCTCCCACGCTTAAAAATGCTATTGCCCACGCTTATATGTGAGGCTAAATTAATTCCCCACGCTTAAATAAGTGTGGGGAAAAATTCTGTGGGGAAATTTTGCTCACGCTTATTAAGCGTGGGGAGATGCACATTCAGCCACGCTTATAAGCGTGGGTAAATGCATTTCTAGCCTCAATTATAAGCGTGGACACATTATACTCACTTTTAAGCGTGGGTAAATTAAGTGAATTTTCAGTGATTTATAAAATGTTTATTTATTTTTGGAATGTGCCATGTCACGCCCACGTGACACTTGTTGGGCTCCCAATTACGCCCACGTCACTGCCACGTGGATCCCACTTGGCGCCACACGCGCATGCATCCTTCCACGCGTGCCAACTCCAATTCACAAACAATTCATGCGCGCCCAACAGGTTTCGAACTTGAGACCTCAAGTTCCACAGCACATCACTCTTACCACCAGACCAAGTGACGAGTAGTGATTTGTTTTCCAAGGCTATTGTATTTATTAGTTAATGACTCGTACCTTGATTCTTTAGTTGCATAATAGTAGTCGTTAGTCTGTATTATTATTATTAATATTATTTTATATTATTATTATTATTATTATTATTATTATTATTATTATTATTATTATTATTATTATTATTATTATTATTATTATTATTATTGTTATTATTATTATTTTTATTTTTATTATTGTTATTATTATTATAACCCGTTTTAGTATATCATTAATATAATATAGTATTAGTCGTACGTATTAGTGTTTCATTGGTACAATATTAGTTGTATAAGTATATAACTACATACTCGTATTAGTAGATTATTAGTACTTTATTAGTTATTTAGCTGTATTAGTTATTATTAGTTATATTAGTGCATTATTAGTACTTTATTAGTTATTTAGTCGTATTAAATATTATTATTATTCGTATTAGTATATTATTACTATTATTAATAATATATTAATAATGCAAATTAAACTTTTAAGTAAAAGGATATAGCCTGAGACAGAACGACGAGAATCCAAACAAGCTGCCCAATCGGAGTCGGAAAAGGCTTGGAGATGAAGACGAGGAGAACCATTTAGGAGAATACCTTGACCCGCAGTATTAGCCACATAACTAAGAGTATGTGTGAGAGCTTGGAAATGAGCCATAGTAGGTCGTTGCATATATTGGCTAAGAGCTTGCACAGAATAAGCCAAGTCGGGACGAGTATGTGTTAGAAAATTCAATTTACCCTCTAAACATCGGTATAGCGTGGGATCATCAAAGAGAGGTGAATCATCCATGAGCAGTTTCTGATTTACGGGCAAGGGTGTAACGGCCCGAGTGTTCACAGTGATGCCAGAATCTCGAATTAACTCGGTGGAGAATTTCTTTTGAGACAAGATGATACCGTGAGCAACATAGGAAACCTCAATACCAAGAAAGAAGCTTAGTAACCCAAGATCCTTAATACTGAATACTTGGTGAAGATGAGCCTTGAGTTGATGAATAAAAGAAGGATTATCCCCGGTCAAAATAATGTCGTCGACATATATAGCGGCAATTGTAATAGAACCAGCAACTTTTTTAATAAAGAGGGAATAATCATTCTAGCTCTGTGTGAAGCCTTGATGGACAAGTTCAGTGGTCAATTTTGCAAACCATTGTCGGGAAGCTTGTTTGAGACCGTATAAGGATTTCTTAAGACGACAAACACTGTTTGGAGGATGAGGCAAGCCATCAGGAGGCGCCATATACACTTCCTCATGAAGATCACCATGAAGGAAGGCATTGTTTATGTCGAGTTGATAAAGAGACCATTTTTTGTGAGCGGCAGTAGCAATAAGGCAGCGGATAGTGGTCATTTTGACGACCGGAGAAAAAGTTTCTTGGTAATCAATGCCCAATTGTTGAGTATAGCCCTTAGCAACCAACCGAGCTTTGTAACCTCTAATGTACCATCAGCTTTAAGTTTTATTTTGAACACCCATTTGGAACCGATAGCTTTCTTGCCGGGAGGGAGCGGAACAAGGTCCCAAGTGTTGTTTTTGGCCAAGGCATCAAGTTCAGTTTGCATAGCTTGGACCCAAGCAGGGTCTTTGGAGGCAACTTTGTAGGATTTAGGTTCCTCCCATTGAGAGTGGGAAGCAATGAGAGCATGGTGAGAAGAAGGTAAAGCAAGATGGCTAACAAGATTACAATAATAATCTTGAAGATAATGGGGTTTGGTGGAGGGACGAGTGGACTTTCTGATAAGGGTATTAGATGTATTTGTGTGCAAAGGAGGGTCATGAGTAATTGAGGGAAGTGAAGGAGTTTCAGAAGGTAAAGAGAGAGGAGTAGGTAAAGGATGAGACATAGTAGTAGGATTAGATATAAGAGGGGACATAGTAGTAGGTGTTGGATTTTGGGAAGGAGGAAAAGGTATAGGAGTAGGGAGGGTAGGCGTGTAGGTATCAGTAAAAGAGAGGGGTGTTGTCATGGGTAAGTAAAATTGGGAAAAACGTGCATTGGGAGTGGTTTTATAATGGTATGGAAAATGGTTTTCAAAAAACCGGATGTCACGAGAGACAAAAACAGTATGGGTTTTAGGATTAAACACCTTATAGGCCTTTTGTCCGAAAGGGTACCCGATAAAAATACAAGGATCGGCACGAGAGGCAAGCTTTTTGTTCGACCTTGAGAGATAGTGGAGGTAAAACAAAGACAACCAAACGCACGAAGGTGGGAATTGTCGGGAGGTGAGCCATAAAGCTTTTCGTAAGGGGTGAGATTGCCAAGCGAGGCAAGAGGCATGCGGTTAATAAGGTAAGTAGCACACTGAAGGATGTCGCCCCAAAAACTCGAGGGTAAATTGGACTGGAATATAGGGCGCGAGTGATTTCAAGAAGATGTCTATGTTTGCGCTCCACGACACCATTTTGTTCGGGTGTGTGAGCACAACTCTTTTGGTGATGGATGCCTTTTCGGAGATAAAATTGCAACATTTCCCCAGCACAAAGCTCAGGAGCATTATCAGTACGAATGCACTTCACATGAGTATTAAATTGGGTCTCAATGTAGCTAATAAGATGCTGTAACATAATGACACTTTGGCTCTTTTGTTTTAGCAAATAAACCCAAGTACTTCGAGAAAAATCATCAACGACAGTGAGAAACATAGAGTGACCAGTACGAGTCTTGGTACGATAAGGGCCCCAGATATCCACATGTAACAACTCAAAAATAGCAGTAGACTTAATATGACTAGTAGAAAAAGTAAGCTTAGTCTGACGAGCAGCAGGACATATAGAACAAATTACATTTTCTTGAACTGTTCGAAAACTAATATCAGGGTACATCAATTTCATCTTAGAAAAAGGAGGATGTCCTAGTCTTAGGTGTAAAAGTTTTACATGAGTAGTCACATCAGAACATGAAGTGGTATTTGCAATATAGTCATTATTTAGCATTGTCTGTGCATCAAGAAGCCGCTGGTCATTATCCAAGTAATAAAGTCCATTGGTGAGTTTACCAAGACGTATTAGCCTTTTCATCAAAAGGTCCTGAACATAGCAAGCATTAGTAGTGAAAAGCAAAGAAGTCTTATTGTCCAAAATGAGCTTATTTACTGATATAAGGTTGAAATGTATCTCAGGGACATATAGCACATTTTTAAGAAATAAGTCCTTGGTCAAATGAACATCACCAATCTTCATAACAGTCAAAGTAGTACCATCAGGTATAGTAACTCTATGTGCTTGGCCATGAACATCTCGAATGTTAGAGAATAACTTGATAGTGTTGCACATGTGGTCGGTTGCACCACTATCAAATATCCATTTAGATTTGTCGAGATGAAAGATATGAGAGGAAGTACCTGCTAGAAGCGATTCATCGGGGTTGGTATTCTCTGTAGTAGAGGGAAGCTCTCTTTTACCAAGAAGCATGAGTAGAGTATTGTACTGTGCAGGAGTGAAGCCGGATTGATCAACGTCCATATTAGTGGCCGGAACAGTAGACGAAGAATTGGCTACAGTCACATTCGCTGCACGTTTAGGATGAGAGGAAGTGGAGGATGGATAGCCATGAATCTTGAAGCACCGTTGGATGGAATGGCCGGAAATCTTGCAATGGTCACAGAAATAAGTGTGACGTTTTCCTGAGGATGAATATTTGCTGGAATTTGACTGATTATGTTTCCTTTTGTCAACATGAAAAGCCATAGAATCAGTAGTAGAATGAGCAATGTGATTAACTTCTTTATGCCTGTGTTCCTGCATAAGAAGTCTATAGACTTGAGAATGAGAAGGCAAATCGTCCAGCATTAAAATATTAGTCCGAATTTGAGAAAAATTCTCATCAAGATGCACAAGAAATTGATTATGCGCTGATTTTGAAGCTGTTTGAGATTCTTTTTAGTAATATCACAAGTACACCCATTACAAGTGCAAATAGTCAGTGGATCAACATTATCTAACTCGTCCCACAGTGCCTTGGCTTTGGTATAATATTCAGCAACATTCATACCTCCTTGAGTAAGAGCATTAAGATCTTGATGAATATGATATAATTGAGTAGAAGAAGACTGACCAAATCGATCTTCAAGATTCAACCATATTTCGCGCGCCGTAGTGTAGTACATGACACTTTTAGCAAGAGACCGTTCAAGAGAAGTCATTATCCATCCTATGATCATGGTGTTACAACGCTCCCAAGCCTTGAATTCAGGTGAAGATGCTGGTGGTTTGGCTAGAGTACCATCAACAAAAGCCATTTTGTTCTTGGAAACAAGACCGATAATAAGAGACCTCTTCCAATCGGTAAAACCGACACCGTTGAAAGGCGTGGTGACCATTTTCATAGTAGAATGGTCCGAAGGATGAAGATAGTATATGCTACCAGGATTTTGAGTTGGATCAATTGTAGTTTCAGGCATGATGAATCGTTTCAAGACAATTAAAGAAGAAAGAAAAAAAAAATCTGAGAATTCAAGAACCGAAAGCGAAGAACGCAATTTAGGGCAAAAAAAAAACGATTAGAACAGAAATTTTGTTTAGAAATTTAGAAAAAAGAATTTAGTGAGAAGAAAATATAATGGAGTTTAGTAGAGGATCATTACCATGCTCTGATACCATGTTAAAGCCAAGATTATGCAGGTACACAGCAGAGGTAAATAAGAGAGAGAGCTTCCATTGATAATATGTAGTACATCAGAAAGTATTTTTTGAGAGAGAAAAGTTAATTACTATACAATGGGTATACAACTATATATATACACAAGAAAGATAAATGCTAGTACAAAATGATGAGTTGTCACTGCAATAGCCGAAATGGGTATATGCAACAGCAAGTTGTTGTCAAGTGGTTATGAGAGCAATTATCTTGTGTGATGCAGGTGCAGCTAGTATGATGAGGAAGAGTAGTATTATTAACAATATACAAAGATAGATATATTGGATAGAGCTACTTGATGCTCTTCAAAATTGTTTTAAAAATTTCATAGTTAAATTTACTGAATTCCTTTGATATGAGTATGACAATATTCTCAAATAAAGATTAGTATTCTATTGACATTCTCAAACGTTGTGTCGTTAAAGGAGGTTATAAAGAGATTGCTCAGGTTTGCTAAAAGTGAAGTGGGAGTTTTAGTTATATAATACTAGATAAGTCCTCTTATTAATTAAGATTGGTGTCTCTGGCCTATTGAAGAGTAAAAAATTGAAAATGCATAGTCGTGCTCAAATGGATCAAAGAGTTAATAATTTGTTTTCACAGTTTAAACTCAGATTTTAAGAAATAAATTTGACCATTAGTATATAGATGATGTGAGTCGTCATTATGCTATCAAATTTGACATTAAGTGGTTTAAGAAATTCACGGTTAAACTATTGTTGAAGGGGAAATAGGAGATTGAAGGATTTAATTGTCCTCTGATCAAGTGTAATTACAATATATGAATGGTACGAATTGTGGAGATGGAAAACATTCGATTAATTTAGGTGGTCATTGTGTCTTGTCAGAAACCAGCTGAGATCTATATTTAATATAATTATTTTACTACTATTATATTCGGGTCCTATGTGGTCATACATATCTATAAGTAGTCGATCGAATATATATTTCCACCAAGAACATAAGATGCTCATTGGATATTTAAGTATAAGGAGATATACATAAATTAATTATATGTTTAATTGTGAATTAAAGCATGTACTTGATCATCATAAGTGTTACTTGAAAAGTGAAGACTAAAGAGTAACTAGTGGTTTAATTATGTGTTTTAATTGACAATTTAAAAAACTTTATTTATAATGATTAACATAGGTTATATGTAATGAGTATATGAAAAGGTCATACATTTTGTATAAATTGATGCACTTTATTCATCTTTTAGATAAGCTTTATCTTAAATTCTTTACACACTTATATTTCCACCTAAAATGTAATAAAAATGGTGTTTTTTTTAGTTTATTTCGCACTAGCATGCATGATGATCTGTTTGATGCTAGTGGACTAACATTAAAGGAACAACATTTGACATTCTATTATCTCTATTTTGGTATTTTATACTCGATAATGAATTGACACATACAAAGTGATTTAATATCAAAAACTCTCAATTTTTTGGAGTCATGTGTACTTCTTTGAATTTACCATCTCCTTCCTCCAGAGCCACTTTCTCTTTGGCAATTGAAATAAGCAGCAGCAACTGGTAAGCCAAGATTGTTGAGTTCAGCAAAGGATCTTGTGTTAAAATTATGGCGCCATCTTGGAGCACATACTGTTTGTCTTCCTATTTGTCGAAACAATACGTAAACAAATCGATGTATGCCCATTGATGGTCGTGGATGCTCATAGGAAACCAATTCTTGCCCTGAATCAACAAAACAAATATTATCATTTTCATACATATTAGTGTTAAACTCGTATAGTAATGCATATTTTTTTTAATAATAATAGGGTCTTTTTGTTTTTATATAGAAATTTAAAATTTACTTAATTCACATGCATTTGTTTTTACATTTTAAATATAGTTTTGAGGAAAAATTACCAGAATAATCTAACCTATTTCTGATTTTCCTAAAATAATCCCAACAATTAATTAACCATGAATAATCCTAACATCGAGGGGTATTTTCTTAGAGTAAACCCGATCACTGGTTGACTTGTTATAACAAGTTTAATTTTTTTTAGAAAAAGATAAATTAAATAAAATGTCAAAAAAATTTTTTTTTAAATGTTATAAGAAATTTATAATTTTTTATATGATTTAGAATTTTTTATGTAAAATTTTAAAATTTTTCTCTAATTTAAAATAAATTTTCGATTTACGTTTTTAGTGAATTACCTACTATTCATCGGGTTACCCAAGTTTACTCTAGGCAAATACTCCTTAAAGTTGGGATTCTTCATGGTTTATCAATAGGTGAGATTATTGTATGAAAATCACAAATAGGTTGGATTATTTTAGGTAAATTTTCCTAGTTAAAACAGATATATTTTTTGAAATTTCTTCTGATGATTACACGTAAACAACTTCATTAGAATAGATATTATGGTGATGCATTGAAAAAAATTTTATGTTTAAATATGTACGTATAGATAGATATTGATAGATAATTAGAAATATTTTAAAGAAAGGAATCTAAATGTTATTGCTTGATAATTTAAGGAAAAGCTAAATTAAAAAATATAAATTAACTCACCAAAGGATGTAGAAGTGGTTCCCGGAATATCAGTGACCAACCTTTTTATCCAAAGAATAAAAAACATCTAGTTAGTATTTAGTATTCTACTAAGGTGTGCCTTTGAATTTACATTCAAAGAATCTTTTGGGAATTATAAGATTTGAGAATATTGAAGAATTTTTGTATGTATATTAGTATATGATAGATAGTGAGAATATGTTATTTTATAAAAGTCACGGCAAATATTTGTTAAGAATAACGGGCTTTTTTTGGAATTTTCATGCAATACATTAACCATGAATAGTTCCATCTTTGGAATGTATTTGCCTAAAATGCACTAAATAAGAAGTAACTTGTAGCAACACTAGCGTCAAAACTTTAATATCAATTACACCATTTTTTATGAAAGTCAAAATATATTTTATTTTTATTGTTAATCATCTTGTTAGCAAAATTGTCTTCCTTTTAAATATGAGATTACTTACCAGTGCAAGTACTCTCTCAAATGTGGATCACTTGGACTAGGAGCATCCGGATCCACCATTACCTAAAGAAATACTTATTTATGACTTATTGTAACAAAAACTATATACATATAAAATACTATTCCAAATTAGTGTAGGAACTCGTGTAATGCACGGTTTTTTTAGCATCAACATATATAAATATATAATATTAAAAAAAAGCCTGAGATACTATGCAAGGAAAACGCTCAATTTGACAGTTACACATATAAATTAACTCTGTAATTTTGAAAAGGAAAAATTATCAGGAATAATACAATATTTTGCTTATTTTTTGACAATAAAACTAATTTTTGATTAATCATGAATAATAATAAACTTAATGGGGTGTTTCCTAGAAAATCCCTAACATGTTAAAATCAAACTGTAGGTGATTATAAAACAAAAAAACTAGTAAATTAGTTAATAAACTAAAGTTGATATTATTCTACAAAATACCCCATAAGTTGGTATTATTCATGATTAATCAATAGTCGGTATCATTGTATGAAAATTAAAAAAAGGTTGTATTTTTCACAGTATTTTTTCCTTTTGAAATAAAAACCAAAGTAACCATAAGTTAGACTAGTGGTTGATAGTTTTTCCTTTCACCACATTGACAGAGATTTTATTCTCATAACCTATATAAATGATTAATTTTTTCCTCTCTCATGCCTGTAGAAATCTCTAGCCTACTGATCTGAATAATAAAAAAAAAATCAAAGAAAATATTTGTGTGATGATATATATTAGTGCATAAAAGGACTTACCAAGGAATAAAAATCCCTAAGATCATCACCTCCAATATCAACCCTAGGTTGGTTAACAACTTGAGAAGGCCTAAATTCACATCCATTACTAAATGGTCTATTGTTAAAGCTGACTCTAAGTGTAACAGAAGTATTGAAAGGATCCAAAACATCCCCAATAACTCCTGCTATTACAAGTGGATTTAATCTTCTTGTTGTTGGTGTTCTTGACATTATGATTTGATTTCCATGAATATTGTTCTTTTAATATATTGTCCTATATATATATAGATGATTCTAGGAAAATACTTATATGCACTCTAACACATCATCAAGTATCTCATATATGCTCCAATAATAAACTAGATGATATTGTTCCAAATAATGACGTACTTTTGTAATTTTCAGCATATTCTTGTGTAGAATATATGGTCAAGATTCATACTTCATAGAATAATACAATCTAAAGCCTACTTATATTTATTGAGAAAAAGGTAAAAGTGAAATAAATTTTAAAAGATATGCATTTTGTTTCAAAGAATAATTTCATCAAGCATATTAAAATAATAATATTATATATGTATATGCATTTCAAAAAAATGAGGGAGGAGACATGGTTTGCAAATGTCCACCAAAATAGCTAAGGGTGTGTTTCTAAAGAGTAATTTATTTTAAATTGTAGATTTTAATTATGAAATTATAAAGAAAGAATTTTAGAATGACAATGTCAGTGAAAATGTGAATTGGTTTTGAATTTAAGTTCCACTATAAATTTATTTAGCAACATTTTATTTGGTCTTTAGCGGCATATTTGTTTGTTACTATTAAATATAGTGGCATTTGTGAAAATGTCACTAGATCCTATGTGGCAAAACTTTAGTTTGATTTTTTATTATGCTGCTAAAGAGTATAATGAGTATTACTAAATCCTCTATATATATTATCAGAAATTTAGAAATTGCGGGTTGGTATTTGGGCCAAGGAGTTGCTTGGGTGTCCGATTGGTTCTCCTCAAATGTTTATCAATTATATTGATGGTTTGTCGTTATAGGGGCTTCTTCGGTAGTGTCTTTTTGTGGCTAGTTCTTTGGGTTTGGTGTTACTTTTGTATAGTTTCCATGGTTGGTGTATTTCTTAGGATGTTGTATATGGTGTCGGTATGTACCTTTTTGTTTTTTCTTTTGGTGATGCATGGCCCACCCCCATGCTGTTTTGGGTGGCCTGAATCCTGCATCCTTTCTTCCAATGGCTTTTTCCCCTCGCGGGGTTTTTTATGCCGGCGGGTTTAAGGATTCATGATTCAGTGTTTTTTCTTTTTTCTTTAAATATATAATAATTCCGAATTTCCGAAAAAAAAATATTATCAGAAATTTAAAGTAGCGACATTAAAATTAAATGTCGCTAAACGGGTTTTGCCCTCGTTTGGAAACCAAATTTAAATTACGAAGAAGGGTCGCGACGGGGCAAAAGACTTAATAACACACACACACACACACGCACACACACACACACACACACACACACACACACACACACACACACACACACACACACACACACACACACACCACACACACACACACACACACACACACACACACACACACACACACACACACACACACACACACACACACACACACACACACACACACACACACACACACACTTATATATTTCACATAACATATTCCATCTATGTAAAAACAAAAAAAAATTGATCAGCTAAAATCGTTGTTAGGAACAGCGACTTCTCCATTCAAGCATTTCAAGAACATGTAAAAACAACGACTTCCCCCAAAACAAAAACGTTGTTACCAATTACGATTTTCCCGTTTAGTTATCCAAAACCCAATCCCCAGTCCTATATAGTAGAAAAACGCTGTTAAGACCCGCGTTTTTCATTAAAGCTTTTATTTCCAATTAGTTTGGAGAAACAATTATTTAGTCAAATTATTTCAAAAAAAGCTTAAAAAAAAGTTCCTTGATGTTTTCTGTCCTTAAAATTTATTCATGTTGAAATTAATTTTATTGATAAGAGAATAACATGGTCGACATCTAAATAATAATAATAATAATAATAATAATAATAATAATAATAATAATAATAAAATTATGTGTATGAGTAAATTAAGTGGACAGACGTGCGTGCATATATGGTGTATGTGTAATTAAAACTACGTGGCTGCAATTAAGCAATAATAGAATAATATGATTTCCACTTTGTGTTATACTATAATGAAAATTTTAAAACCTATTGTTTGACTAATTAAATATTAATATTTATCTTGTGTAGGTATAAGGACTCTTTTACAATAATAATGGATCACTCAATTGTTTATAACTATAATTATGTCAAATTTTAACTTCGGCTTGTTGGTTAGTCAAACAGTCTAAAATTGTGTACAGAAAAACATCTTACATCCTACTGAAAAGCCGACTTTTGCGTAAAAAGTTAACTTACGTAGTTTTTGACCACTTTTTCTTAATTAAACATTTAACAATTCTATAAACTACTAACATGTCCAACTTATTAAAAAGCCAAGGAAAACAGTATACCGGCCTTCCAACTAGTCAAACAAATCAACACAAATCGAAAACTATTTCCCAAAACACCCATGACTAAGGCTATAAAAAGGATAGAAGAGAAAGTAATAGATTGCAAAAACACAAAAGAAAACAACAATTAATCAAAAGAAAACAAAATGTATTGGCATATCAACAGAAAGGTTGTGTTCATGACTTATATCATGATGACCATAACTATGATGGTGGTAGCCGATGATATTGCTTACTACATACCGGGATGCTTGCCGGGGCAATCTTTGGTTGAATGTAAACGTGCAATATTTTGTGGATTGGTGAACGCTCCTTGTGGCGACCCTGGTGACCGGCCATGCTGTGATTTAACCATGTATTGTGATAATGCAATCAAAAAATGCAGATCAAAGATATGCAGCAATAAAGGCGAAATGTGTCTGGCCCAAACTTGCTGCGCTGACCTCCAATGTAAGGATCTTGGCATCATAAAAGGTTTCAGAACAAAGGCATGCCAATAGAAACATTTTCGAACAATAACGTAACTTTCGATTTTTCTAATCTATGTCCTGTTATCGGCTAGTGCATAGATTTATTACTTATTTCTTTTATTACTTTAATGTCAAAATTGATAAATATTGTTCGGTTAATTTCTCTGTTATAATTGCTTATATTAGCCAAACGAAGTTTATCAGTTTTGATAAGAAAATAATAAACAATTTCGATGTGATTTTCCTTAGATTGCTTTGCTCTTGTTTTGAGCTTAGTTACATGTATGACATGATCTTACTTCTTACTTCCTAAATTCATTACGAGTAAGATCATTTTACATATATGTAACACATATTTCTCTCTATTTCTAATTTGTTTAAGGGCCATTATGTTTGAATGTAGATCATACGTATTATATGGATCCTTATCTAGAAATATGTACGTATTACTTGTTTGTTTAAAGAGCAAATCATGTTATATACATTAATTAGAATTCAAATAATATAGAGTATTAATATACATCATTCACTATCTTCAGTTTTAATATTTTTATATTTCTTATGCTCCTTAAATATTTTCCACTATCTTTCTTCTAATATTTTTTAGGAAAAATTGCTAAAAATAATCCCAACTATCACATGTTGGCAAATAATCCCAACTATCAATTATTTTTTAATAATTCCAACTATTCTCATAATTTGTTGAAAATATACTCACCTCTCTTTTAACCGGCTGCAACAGGTAAATTTTCACTTTTTTCTTTCTTTTTTGATTAATAGACGAAGTAGAAGGGTTAATTTTGAACACTTAAGTAAAAAAATAAGAAAAAAAAAGTGGAAAAGTTACTTATTCCAGCCGGTAATAAGGGGTTGGGTATGTTTTCAACAAATTATGACAATAGTTGGGATTATTTAAAAATAATTGATAGTTGGGATTATTTTTTGCCAACGGGTGATAGTTGCAAATTTTCCTATTTTTTAATGTTTATGATCTCTACTTGTCTTCCATCTATATTATTCAATAAAATAATATATACAATATCTAAAAGATTCTATTATTCGTAATTCCTATGAATATTTTTTTAGAGAAAAAAAATCATAGAAGGTACTAAAAATCTTTGAAATTCCAAGTGCCCCAACCAAAGAGAGTTTTCCATGGAACTCATTTATCGGCTAAAGAAAAATGACACTAAATATAGACCAATATTAAACTATCTTTTACTAACATTTATTTATATTTAAATTAAGTATAAAATAGAGAATATAATATACTGCATAATATATGTTTATAATTTTCAAAATTTGTAGTTAATTTGGATAAATTAGGGAATATAATTTACTACATAACATATTAGTGACAATTTTCAAAATTACAGAGTTAATTTATACATAAATTATTAAAATTGAGTGTTTCTACTGCATAATATCCCTGACTTTATTTTTTAATATTATACTCCCTCCGGTCCAGTTTACTAGTCCCATTTCCTTTTTTGGCAATTCCTCTTTACTTGTCTCATTTCCTTTTTTGGATATCCTTTTATTACCTAAATACCCTCACTTTTCCAATTCCCAATACTCAACTACCACCTTTACAATTAATTTAATCAATTAAAATACCCAACTACCACCTTTTACATGGACCCCACTACTATCTTAAATTCCGTGCCCAGTCAAATGGGACTAGTAAACTGGACCGGAGAGAGTATATGTTAAAATATCATATATTGCATGAGTTTCTACGCTAATATATTATAGCAACAGAGTAATTTTGTTCGTTTACTTCCCACGCGAAGTAAAATCTTTTGCTTGAGACAGAAAATTTAAGATATGTTTGATTTGCACACTATATTTTGAACGATGCACGATTCTTTAGATTTTTTTTGATATATTTGGTTTAACAAAAAATTTAAAAATTTATGACTTTGTATTTTATCAAAATAGTTTATACATGATCATTTAATAAATAACACTAGATTTTATAAATAATTGAAAAAAATAAAATAAAATATATGATTTTCTAATATATGAAATGATACTCCATCCAAGTCTATTTAGTTATTTTATTTGCTTGGGCACAGTTATTAAGGGTGTTGTGAGGTCCATTAAAAAGGTGATAATCGGGATAGTTTAATTGATTAAATTAATTATAAAGTTGGTAGTTGGGGACTTGGAAAATTGTAAGTAATAAAAGTGAAGGTATTTTGGTCTTTACTTGTGTGAACATGGGGTATTTAGGTAAAAAAAAGATTGAAAAAAAAGGAAATGTAATAATTTATATGAATTGGCCAAATAAGTAAATGTGACAACTAAATAGACTTGGAAGGAGAGTATGACTTAAAAGGTACAATAAATCAATTAGTTATAATTAGAAAATAAAAAAGTCAAAAATATAAACATTAGTAATAAATACAATAACATCATTATTTAGTTTTAGTGTGAAAATTTTTATTGAGAAAGTAACACATAAGCATTTTAAAAAGTTATGACATGAGAAAGTTATGACATGAGTATTGTTTTGTTTTAGTCATAGTTATAGATAGATGAGAGATATATATTGCTCAAAATGTAGGTGGACGCATTTCTGTATTTCCTCTTTTTGAAGAGGCACGAATAAAATATGTCAGTTATTCTCATTTTTTTTATTCTTTTTTTTATTCTAATTTGTGCGGGGTACTAAATTATTGATTATTATGATTATGATTATATTGCTAAAAATGTTAATAGTAAAGTTACGTACTAATTAACCAAATTTAATAAAATAATAGATGGATTTAGTTTGTTAACTACTACTATGACTACATTGCTGACCCATCACCAATATAGTACATTTAGTCTATTATAGTGATAACTTATTATAATTTTTAAGTGATTAATTATATAAATAGACTAATCATTAGAGGTGTTCAAAATAGACCCGATGACCCGATAGACACCCGACTTTATAACCGAACCCGATTTGACCCGACTTAAAAATGGATCTACAATGATGTAAAAATCAATGTGAACACAAAACCCGATTTTGAACCGACCCGAAACACCTGACCCAAAATCAACTTGATGACCTGAATGAAAACCTCTACTAATCATATAAGTTTGTTTCATCGTGAGAGGAGTTACACAAAACAATGAGGTTGTTTTTTTAAAGTACTACTCCCTCCGTTCCTTAAAGAAGTTCTCAATTGCTATTTTGGGGTGTTTTATTTGTTCTTCCCATTGAGAAGCTTTCCATTTATGTCACAAATTTTGGATAAAAATAACCTTATTCATACTCATATTAATATTTTTATAATACTTATATACCCCTCATATCCTCCACTAACTTCAGTTTAACATTTTAATATTTCTTATGGTCATCATCATCATCATCATCATCATTCCCAGTTAGAGCTGTTCATGAGCGGGTTTGGGCGGCTAGCAGACCGGATAGCTCCTAAAAATTCTACCCGCGGGCTCAAATATTCAAAAGCCCGCCCGCATTCACGGGCATATTTTTATGTCGCTACCCGCACACTTTTAAAACGGGCGGGACCCGCGGGTAGGCGGGTATTTTTATATAAAAATTAAAATATATAAATCATATTATAAAGTTAAGTTTTTATAAGATCAAACAAAAAATTAAACGTTATCTAAATTACTCTAAATATGTATAAAGTCTCAAAATACTCAAATTACATGAATATTGAATAGACGGTGGAGTCGGCTACTTGTTTAAAGTTTGATAGTCGACTCCTTGAGTGCTTTGAGAGTTAAAAATATCAAATGTAGATAGTAAAATTAGAAACTTTATTAAGTCTTAAGGCTAGTAGAAAAAAAACTAATGTTGGGTATGGATCATGTAGTAGTATAGTTTAATAATTAATAGAATTAATTATTTAATAAATAATATATTAAACTAAGCGGGCGGGCGGGTATACCCTCGGGTATTTTTTTGGTGTCGCTACCCGCCCGTTTATCTAGATGGGCGGGTATTACCCGTCCAAACTTTACATTTTTTTGAAAAACGTTGTCCATGCTTGCTCGTTTTCCGAGCCGGATGGGTCGGGCCTGGCGGGTAGCACGCCCATGAACAACTCTATTCCCAGTGTATCCCGCTCATAGACAAACTATGGTAGAGAGCAAATAGGGAGCAATTCTTGTAACCATCTGATAGCCAAGCATAGAATCAACTAACTATAGCAAACTCAACATATAAAAATACATACAAAAAACTAAACAAACGTTAATGGAAAGATATGTGGTAGAGAGCAAATAGGCCTAGAACAGAAACAACCGTGGCCGGTAAGGACAAGTCTAGTAATCTAAGACATGGATAAGGCGCCGCCAACTCCCACATGTTTTTCACTAACTTTATAAAACTAATTTATATTAGTTGATGTCCTCATATTTTTTCAGTAACTTTCTTTTAATATTTTTTTAATGCTTATAGTCCCTACTTTTCTCCAATTAAATTATTATTCAATTATATAATATATTCATTATCTAAAATATTCTAGTTTTCTTAATTTCCGCGAATAAACTTTTGGAGAACTTCATTAAAAAACGGAGAGAGTATAACGTCTTTTTAGTTTTTTATATATTCCTTTCACCACATGAACCTCCCTTTCGTTGAAAATAGTAGAAGACCGGAGCCAACTTGCAAGTCAAAATTCTTTGTATATGTAAAATGAGGAAGTACTTTTTGTTAAAATATATTGAAGCCATCCATTCAGATTTCAGAGGCATAAACGTACACTTTGGCTTCCCACTTGTTGAATTAATGCGAATATGATTCGATGTCGTTGCCTGTTGGTCGAGAGGTCCTTCTTAGGAAACACAACTTATACTACTTTTTCCCTTCCATTACACTTTTTATGTAATTTATTACTCCCTTCGAATCAATTTAGTTGTCCATTTTATTGGACATACTTATTGAGGTAATATTTTGATTTTTAATATCTCTAATTATGCTTAAACAAAAATTATGAAAAGTTGATAAGAATAATCCTTGTATTGAGACAAATCAAACAAGATCTCACATGACTATGTTTTAACTTATGGATTAAGAATAAAATGCAAATTAAACGGGATTGATAAATAGTGTAAAAAATCAAATGAGACAACTAAATTGGTTCGAAGGCAATAATATGTTATTTTGTTCATTTATATATATATTAACTTATATACTTTTTAAAATTTTAAAAACTTAATATCATAAAAGTACGTAATTAGATGACTCGAACAAGATCCCACTTGACAAAGGTTATTAGGATTCGGATTCTATCTAGGATCGTTGAGGTGTTAGGATCGAAATCGGTATAATCAGATCGTAAAATCGTGTGGTGCTACAAATATGCATTAATGTGTTTTGGACTACTGATTATGAAATACATTTGTTTTTTGTTAAGTTTTAAAGTGTAAATAAAAATTTATTTGACTTCGGCTATTAAGTATTGAAAATAAAATACTTTTAATAATCAGTTTTAAACTGCAATTCAAGAAAAACTTGAATTTTATAAGGTATTGATATGATAATATTAAATATATATTTATATATATGTGAAATCTGTATTTTATAAAAATATTTACAATTGAACCTACCCATGTAAGATCGGATCGTTGGATTGTAGAATCGTGTTATGATCCTTGCACCTAAATTTCTGAGTTAAGTAGGATCACACGATTCTACCACATTAAGATCCTACCTACGATCCAGATCGGTCTCCTATTTTTAGACTGTAAGATCGTAGAATCGTAGTTCAAAATCGGGAAAATGATAATTATGCATTTAACTTTATTTTTGTTTACAAATTAGACACAATATACAAAATAAGCTTGAGCGATAAATAGTGTCCATAACCGAAATATAGCAAGTATTTCATAATGAAGTATATCCTAACAGAAGAACTAAGTAGATTTTGAAGAAAAAAAGTACAATAACTAGTGATACCAAAATTGTAATCAATGAAATGAATAAAGAACTTAAATGCAAGGATTTGGGGATGTTTGAAAAAGAACTAAATCGACTAACAACACTAAAAACAGAGTTTAACGTAAGAGAAAGCAATACATAATGATTTATAATGTATCATAGGTACCTCACCTCAAAACAAGTTAACTTTCATTAACGGATCAACATACATCAATAAATAAAACCTCACCTACTATTGAGAAGAATCTCTCAATGTAAAGATTCTACCTTTACAATATGTTTGGATAGAGAAAAATTGAGAAAGAAGAGCAAGAATTTTCAAGGATGTGGGATTCATTGTTTAGATAACCAAAAAAGGAGGGGACGGATTTGGAAAGAAGGGGTTTGGAGAGAAAACAGGGACAAACTTTATTAAGAATACAATCTCTCTTAAAGCGGAAAGATTTAGAGAGAAAATAATCATTTTCCTTCCTTTTTTTCTTTCCTTCCCTTCTAAACAAAGAATAAGCATTCTCCCTTTGTACCCCTCCCCTTTCCTTTCCCTTCCTTCTATTCCCCTTCCCTCTCTTTCTTCTCTCATATTTTGTTATCGAAACATAATGTTAATGGTCATCTCGCACATATGAATTAATACAAGGTAGAAGGAATTCTAATGGCTAAATTCTAATTGCTTCTATGCAGGGGCGAACCTATTTGGTAACCATGGGTAGCCTAGGCTACCCATACTTTAAAAACAATTAATACTTTTTTTTAAAAAAATTAATAATTATGTTAAAAAAAGATTTATGTTCTGTACTTCAATTAGAGTGTTACTGTATGGCTGTCAGACTACTTTGCCTAATTCCACCATTTTCAAAATAAAAGTAAGTGGCTGTCAGACTACTTTTAATAAAAAAAAAATAAGTCAGACTATTTTGACCCACACCCATTACTCCCTTTAGCCTTTTCCCTCCCCTTTCTCTCTCCTTCCCTAATTACCCCATACCAATTTCAAAATCAAACCTGCTTGCTGACTTCACTTGCTGCAACCTGACTCCTGCGTGCCTGCCTGCTGCGGTGCTGCCTCAGCTGACAGCCTCTGCCGTCCACCGCCACCGCCCACCGGTCGTCGAACTCCAGCCTTCAGCCGACAGTCGTTTACTGAGGTATGAGGTTTGTCTTTTTCATTAGTTTTTCATTACTTAGTTAGTATTTCTTAAAATTAATTTTGGATTTAGTATTTAGTATTTGTTCTTTAGTTTATGTTTGTATTTAGCCTTTCTTATGTTTGTATTTTTTAAAATTACTTAGTATTTAGTATTTAGTATTAGTTTGTCTTCCCTCATTAAATTAATTTAGTACTTCATCACTTCAAATTAAAATCTTTAGTTTTTTTTGTAGGTTTGTGTAATTGTGTTTGTGTACTTGCTTGAACTTGAAGATCGGTTTAGTGAAAAAACCAAAGATTTACTTATTTATATGTCTTGCTTTCATCCTTGTAATAGATTTTCATCCTTTGACACAAACAAATTGCTTGAACATGCTAAATTTTATCCAAATGGATTTCCAAATGAAGATTTGATATTCTTTGAAGAATCACTTCAAAGTTTTATTGATGATGTGAGATCTCAATGAACTTTCCATAAAGCTTGTAGAGACAAAGAAGCATGAGAGTCATCAAGATGTGTACTTGCTTTTGAAATTGGTATTGCTTTTCCCGGTGGCAACAACAAGTGTAGAAAGATCATTTTCTGGAATGAATCATATAAAAAACAAAGTGCGTAATAGTATGGGAGATCAATTGTTGAATGATAACTTGGTCACTTTTTTGGAGTCTGATTTATTTATAGATGTTGGTCTTGTTGCAATTGTGCAACAATATCAAAATATGAGAACTCGAAGAGAACAGTTGTAGTTTTATGTTTTGTTATCTTGTATTTACTATGTTAGAGTTTAATCTCATTGTAATTTGTAACTTTTAATTTAGAGCAATGATAGTTATTTGGAATGCTTATTTTATAAACAAAAGTGTCAGCCGTAATTTATTTCAACACGTTGGTTAATCAGGAATGGTGCTACCCATGCTTTTGAATCCTGGGTTCGCCTATGCTTCTATGTATTAGGCTCAATCTACGGACTCTCCAATCCTATTTGAGCCTTTATATAGCCACAACATATTAGAGAAACCCTTTGACTCCCCAAGCCAATCTCGTGAAAGAACAAAATACTGCATTTGCGTTGTTGCATACCCGCTCGGACGAATAGGGTAAGCGCTGGAACGAACAGCCTCATAGTGGCAGCTTTCACCTGATGTCTTTGTTTGTCTCAAACGAGCACTATTCCCCTTGTGTCTTGTCTCGTTCAAGGCACAAATAAATCCCCATGTTGTGCACTCTTTTGCCTTGTTCAAGGCATTCATTTTCTTACCCAAGACACTCTAAAACATTAATCACTTCATTAAGTGATTCAAACCTTAGCATATGCCCCATTGCACACCATCATCACTCTCAAGTGTGCAAGGCATGGAGTACGCAACTAAATGACTAATGTCATCTCCAACACTAGAGCAATTAGCACTTACCTCAACAAAAACAAACGGTAAATACAAATAAATTTAACTTGTAAAGTTAATTGATTGAGTATAAACCTAAAAAATAAACTACGAATATATTCATTGTTTTGATCGTCTTTGGGAATCAATCAGATACATGGTTTAGATGTAGTTAGACCAGATGGTGATCAGACATAGGTAATCACCAATAGCGACAAACTCATTACCAGATGGCGACCATCCTTTAATTGTTTTCATTTTTGTTTATCTTTTAGTGTTTGTCATTGATTGATGGCAATTATTGGTCATAAATTCAAAACGAAAAGATAAAAGTTTTCTAATTACGATTTAAAAAATGAGACAATTTCAAATTAAAATTTCAACAGCACTAGAGTTGTTCATGGGCTGGCTACCTTCCAGGCTCGACCCACCCGTCTCGAAAAACGGGCGGACATGGACAACGATTTTCAAAAAAAATTTAATGTTTGGACGGGTAATACTCGTCCGCCAAGATAAATGGGTGGGTAACGACGCTAAGTTTAATTTATTATGAATGGAGAGGTATTGGAATACCCCAAAATTTTGGGCACAGATTATGACTTAATTATCCGTAAAATCTGACAAAGATGCTACCACTTGCATTTCAAGAAAACACATAGCTACGATATAGAATTTTCCTAAATTCAAATAGGAAAATCATATAATTACTTTTTTTTGGCATTAGAACCTAGACTTCAAGATCTCTGCAATGATATATTATATGCCCAATTCTGATGACCGAGCGAGAAATAACGATCGTTTAAAGCTTGTTTGTGCTGAAATTTAATACATGTTCAATCTTTTGGGCGTAACTTTTTATAGAAAATCGTATTAGTGCAAGATTTGCGGCATTAGAAACCATGCTTGAAGAGTTTTCTAACGACATATTATATGCCTCATTTTGACAATTGAGCGGGAAACACAACCGTTTGAAGTTTGCAGTAATTTCTAAGATTCAGTCGCGCACGACCGGACTGCGGTAAGGTCGCGTAAAACATGCGACCGGACCGCGGAATGATCACGTAAAACGCACGACTCCAGTGCCATCCGATCGTGTGTTTTATGTGTCCACACCGCAGTACGGTCGTGCGCAACTAAATGTTAGAAATAACTACAAACTTTAAGTGATCATCATTTTTCGCTCGATTGTCAAAATTGGGTATATAATATGTCGTTGGAAAGCTCTTGAAGTCTACTTTCTAATTTTGCATATCTTAAATTAACACGATTTTTCTATATAAAGTTATAACCAAAATATTGAACATGTATTAAATTTCAACATAAACAAACTTTAAACGATTGTCATTATCGGAATTGGGCATATAATATATCATTGGAAAGATCTTGAAGTATAGTATCTAATTCCGTAAATATTGCAGTAATGTGATTTTCCTATCAAAAGTTTCGGCCAAGAGAGTGATTATGTATTAAATTTCATCACAAAACGTGTAATTATGTTTAGTTTCCGATTTTATTAAATTATTTTCTTATTTAAAATCAATAGTTTGTGTTTATTTTATTTCATTTATTATTAATAAATTAGTTTAGTAATAATAATGGTTAATTTTATAATTAAAAATAGATTTAATTTAAGGATATTTTAACAACTTTATTAAAAGACGGGCGGCGATATAATAAAAAGGATTACGAAGTTTAAAGTTTGGGAAAAAAGTTGGTAAGCTCAATATGGGTGGAATATTTCAAGCAAATTTATTTCCCAATTAAGTATACAAATTTCAAAACTTCATCTAATAGAATTATTATATAAGCATGAAATGCATGATCACTTAATTAATGTAACTGTCAGCATTTTGTATTTAATAATAATGTGAATTATCCAATTACATCCTCTTGACTCTGTCACTCTGAAGAACTGAAACTAATTTTAAAAAAATATTAGTTTCATGAAGTTAGGTTGAAAATGAAACGTTTCTTAAAAGTTTCAATTTAATTGCTTAATTATTATAAGTAGTAAATTAATCCAAGTCAGATGCATGTCATCACTGATTCACTTATTCACTATCTAATTTTATATATTTATTATATAGTCGTCACATATTCTCACCAATAATATTTTCAGATAATATATTAATTAATTGGATAGCTGGGTGCTTTCACCCAAAACTTTGGATCTTTAACATATAATATATTTGATATAATTATTTACCTTCTATACTATTATTGTGCATGGCTAACGTGGGTGTAACTTGAATGCTTTCGGATATCTCTTTGAAGTCGGGGGACTCTCTAACCGCACTCTCCTATATATGATTATGAGGTGTCGTCTATCTTCTCTCCCCAGACCCTGACCATAGTTTTTCAATAAGTGGGATACACTGGTATGATGATGATGATATAATTATTTAAGTAAACCAAATATGAGACAATAAAATTAAAGATCAGTGTAAGAAAATTAATATTTCTCTTGATAAAGGAAAAGAGAACCGTAAGTCTTACTTTTCCATTTTTTTGTGTTAGTAGAATCTTTTAAAAAATAATAAAAAAAAAGTTGTAAAAATATAATGTTATTAAATAATTAAATAAAAAAAATTAAGGCCATATATATTATACTATAATATAAGTAAAGTTAGTGGCCAAAAATTTCAAATTACAAGTATTATTATAAAATGTTAAATAAAATTATTAAAAAATATATGCGATGTTGCATTATACAATGTTAAAATTAGGATGTCAAGGCTTAATAACGTACAACAATGTCGTATATTCCATTTGTCCCAAGTAATTTGCACCCAAATTCTATTTTGCATTATCTAACTTCTTATACACAATTTCTTCTTAATCATTCTTTCTTTTAATTCTATTTGTTTATTTTCTCCAACCCACTTGTTAAATGTCGTATTTATTAACTATAAATTAATATTTATATATATACATATATTAAGAGTTGCAAATCAAATGAGACGAATAAAATAATATAAAGATTTATTACAAAAACAAGAAATAAAATTATTATAATGAAAATTTTCAAATAGAAACTGTAACATATTTATCACTTAGAAATGGTATATGATGAGTTACAACGAAAATATAATATATTTATTATGTGATCGACGTGTTAGTTTATAATATATTCTCAACTCAATGTTATCGAAGTATGTCACAAATATTCATACGCAGTCGTATGGGTTACACCTATACACACAGAGCTACTTTTGTGAGAGATCGTCTCTCAATAAGACGACCTTAAAACAAAAAGTGTAAATGCTAATAATTATACACAAATTCTTACCTGAGACCGTCTTTTATAAAGACGGCTCTCAATAGCCCTGCCCAATTCTCAATATATATTGTTACAACTCTAAATATAGATTTGGACTGGACTTTTGAAAGTCGTCTTTATAAAAGACGGCCTCTCAAAAGAGCACCTGACTATTATATTAGTTGTGCTATCCGGTCCATATATAAAGACCCTCACACAAAAAATTGTGACATATATAATATATAATAACTATAATTATTTAATAGTAAGTTGGTAAGTTGGTAACAGACTAACAGTTATTTAGTTAATTAAGCAAATCGATGACTTGTAAATTGCAATAGTACATATATTGGGCCATGTGCTATTATTTGATCTATTATATAATTAGTTCATTGATCTCTCTCATTACGTTGCTAAGCATTAAGTTTGAAAATACTCTAGGTCCATGGATGGTTCTAAAAGGTAACATTTTATTGCCTAGTTTAGTTTCTTTTCTATTGCTTTTATTCTTGATTTGTTGTGAAGTTTATTACATGCATTCTTTAATCTTTGACATTACTTACTATGTTTTTAATATGTAGCTCCTCTGAAGAAGTTAAGAATGTTGATGTTTATACCGCAAAAGGCCTTCTTAGTACTGGATATCGATATTTAGATGTAAGGTAAGATGATACGATCTTAAAATGGTTTCAACCTGGTTGTAGCTGGTGTCAGATCTAAAAATTTGGAACCTATTAATTGTTCTTGAGTTGACTTAAATATTGAAAAACCAGTTGTAATTGATTCCAGTTTCTAACAGAAGAACATAGTATAAAAAATTACATTTTTTAATAATTTGAATAGTAAAAACAGTTCGATCAAAAAATTTTAAAGACGATATTTTTGTGCTTTAATCATAATTTTTTATTTTGAAAATCGAACTTTACAACTTACTTCAGTAGAATGGAAAATAGTTTTTTTGTTTTAAAATATGCTAGATTTTTGCCCAAATATAAACATGGATTTCTTAATAATTAATATACTAACTTGCTAATTTTGTACTTATGGAACTCTAAACAATGGAGTAATTTAGTAATATTTTCGATTGTAGTACACCAAAAATGTTGGAGCTTGCTAAGTTTTTGTGGAATTTTTATGGACATTGATATTGAAGCACAAGTTAATATTCTCTATGTCTCTTTCTCTTTTCTTCTTTTTTTTTTGAATTATCCTATATTAGACTTGAATATAAAATAGAATTTTTCTAGAAGATATAAATTTTCTATGAGAAAAGCTTGAAATTTGTGTGGATGGATATTGGATCGATTAAATTATGTGGTAATTTGTGGGAATCGATATTTGAATTTTGAATTTCTTATGTCAACTATCACCGCAACAAATGTAGCTTTTTGCGATATTGGATTTAGTGGCATTGAAAAAATGCCACTAATTCATATTTTTAGTATAATAAATAAGTATTATTTTTTATTTTAAATTTCACCATAAAGTGATTTAGTGACACTTAATATGGTCTTTAGTGGCATATGTAATTGTCACTATAGTCTATAGTGGCATTTGTGACAATTGTCACTAGATCCTATATTGCTAAAAGCGTTAATGTGACTTTTTTATATGCTACTAAAGGATCTAATAAATGTCACTAAATCCTATGTATACACCATAAGAAATTTGAAATAGCGATATTTAAATTAAATATCACTAAATATATCCCACTAAAAGCAAGTTATGTTGTAATGTATAAGAATTTAATTCCAAGCCTAATTTTACAAAATAGTGTTAATTTTGATTACTTATATGCTCATTACGACCGCTTAAAAAAATAAATAGTTGATTTTCAAAAAAAATAAATAAATAGTTGTATAAATATTGAAATTGTCATAGATTTGTAATAATATAAGGCTACATATATCAATTGCTAGGACAAAGGAGGAATTTCAAAAAGGACATGTTGAAGGTGCTCTAAACATCCCCTACATGTTTGTCACCGAAGAAGGTGTGTATTAGATTTCTTTGTCATTAAACATCTTTTATATGTTCATCAACAAATAAGTATGAGTAACTTATTGAGCAACGGGAATGTCACTAAAAAAATTGGTACGTTGAAAGAATATTCCGACTTCGATTAAACAATTGAAAATTACTAACTAAATTACCTACTGTGTTGTGTTAGTCGCATTTTATGCCTCATTTCTCACTAGAAGCATGTTAGTCGAAAATTTTGACTATTTTTCCTGCTGCACCATTATATAGTCAAATATTCCTACTATTGGTATACTAATAATACATTAATATGAATGATAATAACGCACTTATATAAAAAATAATACACTAATACTTTACTAATACCACTAATAATGTACTAAAAATACACTAATATCACACTAATATTTTACTAATAATAATACGACTAATATTTTACTATTACAAAACTAATACGTGTGAAATGTAGTATAAGAGACACAGACGGAAGAATAATTCTGGAAAAGAATTTTATTGATTCATTGAATTGATTGTACAGAGAATGGAGGCAGCCTATATATAGAAATAATTAAGCAAAAAAAGGTTGTTATAACAACACTGTAACAAACTCTCTAACAAACTTTATCAAGAACCTAAAGCTATAACTAACATAGGATCTATTCTAACAACTTGTTGTATATAACACGTGCAATCAGCTGAACATCCACGTGCCTCTGATTATTGTTGCATACTTGAACAACAGCTTCCACGTGCCTCTGATTGCAAACTTCAGCAACTAGGCTAGTAGTAGATAAGTCAGTAGCTTTAGCAGGTCCTTTGTGAAGATCCTGATCTTTGCTTCCCATTGTGATATTTCCTTTGTTATATTCAATATCCCCCCTCAAACTAGGGGATGTAGGAGCGAAAACTCCTAATTTGAACAGAAGTTGTCTGAATTGTGAGGATGGCAATTTTTGTCATAATATCAGGTAATTGCTATGACATGGTAAGCATGCAAGTTTAAGAAGACCTTCAACAATTTTTTCTCTTGTTACTACCAAAAATTTAGTTTTTTGCGACATTGAATTTAGTGGCATTAAAAAAATGTCACTAATTCATATTTTTAGTATAATAATTATAAGTTTTTAATTTAAGTTCCACCATAAAGTGATTTAGCGACACTTAATTTGGTCTTTAGTGGCATATGTAATTGTCACTTTAGCCTATAGTGGCATTTGTGAGAAATGTCACTAGATTATCGCTAAAAGCTTTAGTGTGACTTTTTAATATGCTGCTAAAGGGTCTAATAAATGTCACTAAATCTCTATATACACTATAAGAAATTTAAAATAGCGACATTTAAATTAAATGTCGATAAATATATCCCACTAAAAGCAAATTATGTTGTAGTGTGTGTAGTGACAAGCAATTTCAATGTGCTTTGTTCTGTCATGGAAAATTTGGGTTCTTTGCTATGTACATAGCTGATTGATTATCACGGTATAAAGTGACTAAATGTAATTCTTGAAGACCTAGTTCATGAAGAAGTCTAATCACCCAGACTACCTCAAAAACTGCATTTGACATGGCCTTATATTCTGCTTCTTCACTTGATTTGGAAATGGTATCTTACTTTTTTGATTTCCAACTAAATATTGTTGTTCCAAGAAGGAGAATATATCCTTATACAAACCTTCTTGTGTCAAGGAAAGCCCCCCAATCTGAATCTGTAAAGGAATGTAAAGACAGCTTGTTTGCTCCTTGAATAATAATACCTTTTCCATATCTAGAATAGACGAAGTTTAATGTATGAGTTAAAGCTTCCCAATGGAAGTTCTGGGAGACTGCATAAACTGACTTAAGTTTTGCACAGTGTAAGCAAGGTCAAGTCTTGTGTTTGTTCAGAAGTTTGATTTTCCAATGTTGGATCTTTATGTTTATGGATCTTCAAGTAAATCTCCATCATTGATGGATACATTTAAATGCATGGGTAAGGGTGTTTGTTCACAGAAACTTATCTCAAATAGTGAGTTACCGCAAGTGCACGGTGTTGTAGCACATACGGGTTGAACACAAGGAGCAAGGGTATGCAATTTTCGGATGTAAAAAGGGGGTTGTTGGAAACCTTAATTAAAAAGATATGTAAAGATAAATATAAAGCGTACAATCAATGACAAAAAGGAAAAAGGGTTAACTCACTCATGATGGATTTTGGATGATGATACACTAGCTTCTTAAGGTTTTTAAGGAGTAGCAAAACGCACTAAGAAGAGCAATCCGATCCTTGGTCGGGCTTGGGATTGTCTCCAAGCTCTTCACCATCCTCACTCTCGTGATTGAAGGTGAAGACCTCGGGCTACAAATTGTCCGCTACTTGCTCATCCTTCCCCACTCTCGTAGGTGAAGGATAAAGCCCTTAGATGAGGGGGTTGAAGCAAGGTTCAATTCTCATTGACCCCTTACATTCGATTCTATCCATTGAGCAAGGATTAGACTACCCAAAATCCAACTCTCGTTGGTATATTGGAAGCAATCATGACAATCCTTATCCAATCGGTAGAATGACCCCTCATCTAAACATTAACCAACCCAAAAATCATCTAGGGTTTCATCATCATCAAGCCATCACAAGGGTTGAGTTAACCCCAACCCTAGAAAACTACTCACTACTCATTCTATTGCTTGAAAACATCATAATAGATAATATGACAAAATATTGAACAACCAACAAACACAAGAATCCAAATATTAAAGCTAATGAGCAACAATGGTGAAAACTACAAACAAGCATAATAAGTAAAATAAACTATCAATAATAACTAAGAAGAAGTATTAGAAAGTACCTACAAAAGATGGGAGCAATTGAAGAACAAAGATGAAAAACCCAGAAAAATATTAAAACTTAAACCTTCAACAATGGAGATTGATGAAGAAGAGAAGCTCCAACTAGCAATAACCCAATGGATGAAACAACTATAAAGCAAAAATGAACTTTGATTGAAGTATTTTTGTGATTTTCAATGTTGATTTTAGAAAGTAAAACCTAGGGTTTAAGAACAAAGATGAAAAACTAAAAGCATACAATGATTCTTGCCCAAAGATAAGTTAATACAAAATAGTAAAGGTAAAAATGTAAAAATAAAAAAGTGTGTTCTCATAATACAAAAATTTCCCCTTATATGGTAATCCTTATGAGTGAAATGACCTAGGTCCTCAGAAAAGTAGAGAATAATCCTTCAAATGATGTAAAAAGGGCCGTCAAATGATCAGCCAAGCCAAAAGCCCAATCTACGAAGAGGGAACAAGTGGTCGTTCCGGGGGAACGATCGGTCGTTCCACTTTCTGATCTCTGATTGTGTTGTAGGATAGGGAACGAGTGATCGTTTCGGGGGGAACGACCATGGTCCTTCAACTTTCTGATCTCTTTTCTTGGCCATGTTGCTTCAAAGTTGGGGAACGAGTGGTCGTTCCCAAGAGAACGAGTGGTCGTTCCTAGGGATGGTCATGGGGCGGGTCTGGAGCGGGTCCAACTAGACCCGGACCCGGACCCTTTTAATTTTTTGAGATCCAGACCCGAATCCGGACCCTAAGGGTCCAAAATTTTCAGACCCGGACCCTCCGAATCTGATGGGTCTAGGGTCCTTAATGGTCCTTGGTGGGTCTAAAATAAGTCTCTTTGATTTGCCGAATTTGAAACATTTGTAAGTCATTGTATTTTTCGTATATTTGTAAGAGAGTTATTATCGTATTTTATAAATATTTAATACTAATTTAACATCTAAACTCGCATAACGTCACCAACATATGCTTAAATTTTATTATAAACACTAGTTCGAGTCCATATAATAAGGGTAATTGAGTTAACACTTAGCAAGTAGCATATATATTGTTTATATATATTATGATATTATGATTATATGAAAAGAAAATAAGTGTTGATGGCATAATTCATGCGTAGAAGACAAATAAAAATGGGCAATTTAATATTTGTAAGGGTCCAAGGGGCGGGCCTAGGGTCCAAATATTGGACCCGGACCCGCCAAATAATTTTTAGATCCAGATCCGACCTGGATCCGATGGGTCTCAAAAAATAAGACCATACCCTTAAAAAAGGGGCAGGTCTGGGGCGGGTCCAATAGGGTCCTGGACCCGTGACCATCCCTAGTCGTTCCCAAGGGAACGAGTGGTTGTTCGTACGGGAACGACCATGGTCGTTCGTACGATTCGTACGGGAACGACCATGGTCGTTCCTACGGGAACGAACATGGCCGTTCAACTTTCTGATCTCCTTCTTAGGCATGTTTCTTCAAGGTTGGGGTACGAGTGGTCGTTTCCATGGGAACGGGTGGTCGTTCCCTTGCAAAAATCATTTTTTCTTCCTTGTCTTAGCTTGGATTTTATCCTTTAGTACTTGACTCGATCTCGCTCTTCCCTTGAGGCCTCTGGGGCTCGGGAACCAACATCTCTATCATGCTTTGGCTCGGAAATACACGAGAAACATGCGAAAACACGAGCAAACACATGCCACCCTCGAAGAAGGCGTAAATCCGACAAAAACACATGTATATCAACGAAATCGAATGTAAACAAGTCAAAATGAGGTGCATGACAAGGGCAAATTTAGGGTTAATCAGTGTTACAACCTTTTTGAACTTGCATATTCCAGATTCCTTAAGCAAATCATTTGCAACTTTGGATTGACTATGAATCATCCCATTAGAAATATAATTTAATGTTATTCGAAGAAAGTAGTAAAGTTTCCCTAAATCTTTTATTGTGAAAGTTCTACTCAAGTGAGCTTTTAGCTTGATTATCTCTTTTTGATCATTTTCTACAACTACAACAGTGGTGATTTTAGCATTTTGGTTTTTGACGAAAAGAGAGTAATCATTTTTGGATAGTGTAACCTAGAATTTTTAGGTTTTCAAGAAGCTTTGTGTGCCATTGTCGTGAAGCTTGTTTTAGTTTATAGGGATTTTTTAAGTAGACATACTATTTGGTATTCCTTTAGGCATAGTCATATATACTTCTTCATCCAATGTTCTATGTAAGAAAGCATTATTAATGTCAAGTTGATGTTTTCATAGTGTTTTTGAGTAGCAACTACTAACATACACCTTATAGTTGTCATTTTAACTACTAGGGAAAAGGTTTCTTCAAAGTCTATACCATATTTTTGACTGTATCCATTTGCATTTAATCTTGCTTTGAACCTCTCTAAGGTGCCATTAGCTCTTAGTTTGACTTTATAAACCCATTTTTTGCTTATGGCTTTCTTTTCGTTAGATAGTTAACAACTTTCCAGGTTTGATTTGTTGATAGTGCTTTCAATTCAGTGTTCATAGCACTCACCCATTTAGGGTCTTGACTAGCTTCCTCATAAGAAGAAGGTTCTGTGTATTGAGAGTATGCTTGTATTTTTTCATGATAATGCATGATCTTTAGTTATGTCACAAAATTGATCTTGTGTAGTGTGACGTTGATACTCAGGAAGATAAGATGGAGCTTTTGTTGCTCTAACTAATCTCCTTTCTTGTTTATTTTATTTATCATGTATTATATTCCATATATTGGTATTAAGGATTTCATCCTCATTTTGTGTAGAGGGATTTTGAAATTGATCATTCTTATTGTCAGTTACATCAATGTGTTCATTTTCATATTGTGTATTAGGAATTTAGAACTGATCATTTTGGCTTTGATTGGTGACTATGTCAATGCTGTCACTAGATAAGAAAAATTGTTGAATGGCCTTTGGGTCATCCTTATATTGATATGGAAAGAATCTTCTTTCTTGAAAGATTACATCCCTTGACACAAAAATAACTTTTGTTTTCAGGTTATAAAGCTTGTATCCTTTTTGTTGTTTGCATAACCTATGAACACATAGGGATTTGCCCTGCAATCAAATTTTGATCTGTTATTTTTATGTGTTGATGCAAAACATAAACATCCATTGCATTTGCGCATATCATAGCTAGGTTTTCTTTTATGTAACAGCTCGTAAGGACTCTTATTTTTTAGTACAATCAATGGCATTTTATTTACTAAGTCTGTTGCACATTGTATATAGTTAGACAAAAATGTGTCTGACAAAATTGCTTGAAAATGCAATGCCCTTGCAACCTCCAAGAGGTGCCTATGCTTCCTCTCCACAACTCCATTTTGTCGTGGAGTGTCCGCACATGATGTTTGAGACATAATCGCTTTATTGTGAAAGAAAGTAAGGTAATCACCACTAGATCACACATTTAATTTTATTTTCAAACTATGTGAGTACATACTTATAGAATTGAGTGAATATATGCAAAAAATCTGACTTTTGTTTTATTAAAAAAATCCATGTATATCTTGAAAAGTGATCTACAATGGTAATGAAGCTATTACACTTGGTTCTTAAGGCATACTTAACAGGCCCCAAATATCTACATGTAGTAATTGAAAAGCTTTAATGCTTTTTACTATATGCCTTGGAAAACTACATCTTGTTTGTTTTGCCTATGGGCATATAGTACAGAAGCATAGGTCTTTAATATTCATTCCTTTTGTAGGAAATAATGTTTGCAACTTCTCAAATGGTAAATGTCCCATCCTCAAATGTCAAATCTTGACTTGTTGTAGGTTTTGATTAGATGTTGTTACTGCATTCAGAGTCTTGAAATTGTCTTGGCTGTGACTATAAACTTCTTTATTAAAATCTAGGTAATATAGACCATTTTAGCCTTACCAAGAAGCAAATGCTTCATCATTAAGTGCTCCCGCATGAAACAATTGTTAGTACAAACCAAATTTTGCATCTCATGTCATTCACCAGTTTGTTAATTGATATCAAGGTGAATTCGAAGCCAGGTGCTTACAATACATCTTTTAGTACAAGCCCATTACCAATAGCAATGGAACCTATGGTGTTTATTTAAAGCCAATTTCCATCTTGTATAGTAATACAATGCTCCTTGTTGCAATGTTTTCTTTGGTCTCTGAACCAAAGTGATGTCAAATCAGATATGATCTTCAAGGACTGAGAATATGAGATGAATAAAGGGTATTACTTGAAAAAGAAGTTGTGCTTAGTGTAGGCTCTTTGTTGTCCCTGGTTGTTTGTTGCTTGCTTAGTAAAGACAAAATTTGATTGTACTGTTCTTGAGTCAATCTTGTTTTAGAAGGATTGTCACGCACAATATTTGCTTCATGTGAGACACTGTTTGCTCTGCTTTTATTAGACTCATTATTTCTCCATGTGCTTTTCTTGAAATTTAATGGATATCCATGAACTTTCCAACACTTTTCAATGCTATCAACAGGAATCTTATAGTGCTCACAAAAAATTGTGATTTAGGTTTCTTGTTCTTGTATCTATTATTAGTGTTATTGAATTTCCTTTTTCAACCTTACACACCACAACATTTTCTTGATAATCTTGCATGGGTTTGCTCTTGGGTTAGAATGCTATATGCTTTAGCAACAGTCGGCATTTCCTTCATCACGAGGATACTGCTCCTAGTGTGTTGGTATCTTGCATCTAATTTCATGAGGAATTGTATTAGTCTTCTTCTTTTTGACTCTTAGCAGACTTTAGAGACAATTTACAAGTACATCCAGTGCATATGCACATTAGTAAAGGATTTAAGGCATCAATTTCATCCCACAACCCTTTAATTTGTGTGAAAAAATCTTCTATGGTCATATCATTGGATTATTGAGCCTTGCTCAATTGTTCTTCAACAAAAAAGAGTTGTTCAGATAAAGATTGGCTAAGCATCTCTTCAAAATTATCCCAAACTTCTTTATTTGTCTTGAACAACAACACACTCTTGAAAATTTTTTCATTAACAGCCCCAAGAAACCAACTAAGGACTACATCATTGACCTTACCCCAAGCCATTGCATACATACTGTTGCTTATGGACTTCTTCACAAATCGATATCCACTAAGCCCATTTTATTTTTACCTAATAAGGCTAACGATACAGACCTTTTCCAGCCTTTGAGACCTGTGCCACAAAAACTATTTGGTACAATCTTGAGAGCAGTATTAGTAGCATGATGAAATAAGGACTTGCAGGATTCATATTTGGGACAAGAGGGGCTAATTTATCACTTTTATCACTTTTATCATTCTTTTGAGCCATTTTCAAGCAAGAACAAAATAAAGAAAAGAGAGAAACAAAGGTATATAGCAAAATGTATATGGCAAAATCAAGAAGATGGGTTCAAAGTTGTTTGTTTTGTTACCATGTGAAATGTAGTATAAGAGACACAGACTAAAGAATAATTCTGAAAAAGAATTTTATTGATTCATTGAATTGATTGTACAGAGAATGGAGGCAGCCTATATATAGAAATAAGCAAAAAGAGGTTGTTATAACACCACTGTAACAAACTTTCCAACAAACTTTATCAAGAACCTAAAGTTATAACTAAAATAGGACCTATTCTAACTTGTTGTATATAACACGTGAAATCAGCCGAACATCCATGTGCCTCTGATTATTGTTGCATACTTGAGCAACAGCTTCCACGTGCGTATGATTGCATACTTCAGCAACTAGGCTAGTATAGATAAGTCAGTAGCTTCAGCAAGTCCTTTGTGAAGATCTTGATCTTTGCTTCCCTTTGTGATATTTGCTTAGTTATATTCAATAATACGACTAATATTTTACCCTTACAACACTACTACGACTAATAATATACAATAACAACAATAATAATAAATAATAATAATAATAATAACAACAACAACAACAACAACAATAACAACAACAACAACAACAACAACAACAACAACAACAACAATAATAATAATAATAATAATATCATAGGGTGAGATTGGGCTCTATGAGTTCGATTCCATCGAGCGTATCCCTCTCTTCCTCTACTTAAACTTGTGTTGTACCAGCGCTTTTCAAAGATGTCAGGCATGTGTGTGAGGGTTGGGGATGTTGCTGCCCACAGCCTAAGCCACACTTTGTGTGTTTGACGGGTGCTTTTGTGCTCTGAGAATTTGCGGAATTACAGTTGGTATAGCCCACCTGTTGCCGCCTCTTTGGTCTCATCAAGTGTTGCTGCCTTTTTTGTATGTGATGCTGTTGGCCTATTTGGTGTGATTCCCTTTGATTACTTGAGTGTTGTCTGTGTCGGAGTCTATGGGCTCTTGGGAGGCGTTGCTATGCTTTGATTTTTTTAATGAGTTTTAGAGTTTGATAATGGAGCAAGAATGAATGAAGAAGAAGGAGTTTATTGAAGACGAAAGACATTTTATTATTTTGAATAGCTGAGTTTAAAAAAAGTAAAAAAAAAACATAGCCCGAGCAACCTGCAGCAACCGGTCATTATGGAGGGGGGTGGGGGGGTTTGTTTTTAACAAATTCAAAGGAAAGTTGGGATTATTAATAAAAATAATTGATAGTTGAGATTATTAGAAAATACTTGTTAATTGAGATTATTTTTTGCAAACGAGTGATAGTTGGGATTATTCTAAGCAAATTTTCTTTATTTTTAATGTTGTTAAAGTTGAGAATTTGAGAATGAATACCCAAACCTTCTCATTCTCAAATTCATCATTTATGATTTCACAATTGAAATCTATAATTTGAAATGAAATACTTGTTCCCAAACACTACATTATGAATTTTAATAAAATCTTTATCGTTATCGCTCCACTAAAAATGAATGACTATTAATTATGTGACAAATTGAAATTTTCATAAAATATTACTTTTATGGTCCATGTAATATTGTTATTAAAAGTTGTAATGACAATAATTTATAGTGTAAATTTCATCAAAAGTTCCATATCATTCCCATGGTAATGAAGCTTTGATCACAAAATAGCTTTTTTGTTTACAAATTTCCATTACCACCTAGCACCACCTCTCACAATGGTAATGCATTGAAATGAATTTTATGAGGAAAATGAGAGGATTGAAGTTGGATAAGCATGACAATCAAGGTACCAAAGAAAATTTTCAACCAAAATTACACTATTTTTTCATTTTAATTACCATCGTTTATTACCACCTACCAAACGGGTCGTTAATGTTGGAAATATAGACCTATTAAAGGTCTTCTCAAAATCTTCTTATAGCTACAATCATCGACACATATTAGTAATTATAATATAAATAACATTAGTATTTGAGAAATGTGTTTAGAGTTGCGTTTAGCACGTGTTTGATATGGAAATGTATGGTTGACACGAACTTGTTGCATTAAGAAAGTTATTTCCCGAATCCCGACTATCCCAAGTGTAAATAGACGGGACTTTCCCAAGGTTAACACACCCACCATTAGCAATGTACACTCACTATTAAAGGTGTGAAGCAATACCACTCTAGGACAAGTGAATAGGAAAAGAGATTAAATTCAGAATTGTGTGTCTCCAAAAGAATGAAACACCCATTATATATAGGCACTTCCCAAAGGTCATATTTCAAGCTCATTAACCTTAATAGAAGAGAATAAATGTAGTTTAATATAGAATTAAAACACTTCATAAATGAAAATAGTTGTTGGAGAAAGGTTTAAATGACCATTTATCAAACAGTTAAGTCTATATATTGTGCTTATTCTTGTTTGAATAGTATATGTTAACAAATGATATACATCTATATACATTTGTCTAATGATTTTTGTTGAATTTCAGGGCGAGTGAAAAATCAAGACTTTATTGCTCAAGTTTTAGAAGTGAGCAAAAAAGATGACAAATTTGTTGTGGTAAGAACTAAGATGTTACTAAGTTTAGCATAAAACAGGCGTATTAAGTATTGGAGATTTTTTGCGTGAATATTTTCATATGACAGAAGTAAATTTTCTATTCAAATATAGGTGGTTTTACTTCAAGGCATAGAATATAAATTGACATTCCAAATAAATGAATAAAAACTCATAAATCATGTTCTTTAATTTGTTATTTCAATGTAAAAAAAATGAAGTGTGAACATAAGTAATGAAAGCACATCTCTAAGGCCCGACACATCAAATTTTTTAAAAATAAAAAACGAAAAATATAGTGTAACTGCACCCTTACTCGGTAGAATTTTAGGATACCTCAAGTAAGCATTTAGGACACGTTAAGTAGGGGTTCATAGTATATCAAGTAGGTGTTTTAAACATGTTGAAGTTGTCAAGTAGGTGTTGCTGTAAGTGTTTAGGTTATTTGATATTAGGGTTTAGGTTACATGTTTTAGGTATTTAGGTTATTTGTTGTAGGTGTTTTGTTATGCACCTTAGGTATTTTTGTTATGTGTTGTAGGTTTTTAGGTTATTTGTTGTAAGTATTATGTTATGTGTTGTTAGAGTTTATATTATGTATTGTAGGTGTTTAGGTTATTTTGTGTAGGTGTTTACATCATGTGTTGTAGATGTTTATATGTCTACCTCGGTATACAAAACACCTACTAAAAATTGTAATAGGTGTTTTGTGAAAAGCTTGCACGTATTAGGTGTTTTTTAATTGAATGGAGCTGGGTTTTGGAGCCATCTCTCAAAGTGATGGTTTCTCAAGAAACTTATTGTTTACAAAATGTCTTAATAAAAAACTATTAGTATAAAATAAAATAAATTCAGTTTAGTAAAAACAATTTGTTTCAATTTAACAATAATTAAGGTAAACTCAAAGGCCTTAGAATTTGTTAAGTTATGTAGCATATCTTGTGACATTTTAACAATTTAACATTTTTTAACTCTTGAATACATACGTGGTTTTTGTCAGGCTTGCAACCGCGGCGGTAGAGGTCTCAAAGCGACAATTGATCTGAAAAATGAAGTACGTGTGTCTTATAAATAAATGTTCATATTTTTTTAAAGTAATTAATTAAATGTTTATAATTGGAAAGCAAAAAAGTAATTAAAAAGAAGTTAATTATGTGATGTGCATTGATTGGTAGGGCTATGAGCATGTTGCCAATATTGAAGGAGGTTACTCTGCATGGGTTGATGCCGGATTTGCTGGTGAAAATGCTGAAAAAACTGCTTGCAAATTTCACCCTTGAAATTTCACCCTTGAAGATTTATTCAACGCTGCTTACGTATCAGCTATCAACTATCAGTTATCAACTATCAATTATCGTTGTTTTACCTGAATTTCTGAAACTTGTATCATTATGCAGCTTCTATTCTGATAGAATGAAGTCGATCAACATTTACATCAAAACTATATTACATGTCTCTTAAAATGTACCAAAATCGAGCTAATAATAACACTTGATGAACAATCAAGAGATTGTGCTCGGAAGTCGGATTGAATGAAGCGCCAATGATGTTGTAAATGGACCTTGATTTTAATTCTAATGGCTTTCGCTATCTCCCCTCATTCAGACATGTATGAACAACATACAGCATATAAAGAATTGATCGTATGATGAGACAAACTATTAAGTAAACCTTGTCCAACACTAGAACAGAAGCAAAATTCCTAGAGTTTAGCCGGGTCCTCATCCCATTTGCTCTTGGGTATTTCGCCTGATTCAGCTATGATCACCTTCTTCCTAGGTTTTCCACTATAAGTTCCAGCTCCTCCTTCAATGGCGTATACGGTATCCATGCCTTGTATAACTTTCCCGAACACGACATGTTCTCCATCCAACCTCAACAATTTACCAGAAGGTCACAAAAATTCAAATCAGTATATCAGAATTATTAATACAACTTCAATAATCGTAGGCTTCATACCCAAGTTCCTATAGAAGAAAATAAAAGAAAGCTCAACAAAATGTCCAAGTCCACAAAATAAATTTTGGAACAAAGCTTTCCATTCACAGATTTTAACCAGTAGATTAAGCAATCCCCCTAAACCCTAATCTCAAGTGTTTCTTTCACAAGCGACCTAACCAGTAGCAAGCCAGTGTGCTATGATCCGGGTATAATGAAAACAAGGACCAAAAATATATAAATCAAAGAACCACAAAATATAAATGTGTCCCTGATTTTAGAAAGAATCATATGGAAGACTGACCAAAACTGACATTTCTTTCAACATAATAAGAATCCTTTCAATTTCTTTTTATGTCTTTTTGGTTTAGGGGATGGGGGCGTACATATTCCACCAGGATGCAAGTTGTGGAGATGGAATATACATATGACTTACCAGCTTGCCTTCACAGTGGTGATGAAGAATTGTGAACCATTGGAATTTGGTCCAGAGTTCACCATAGACACAACTCCTACAAAAACAGGAATACTTAAGGTGAAAACATATGAAATTAGATAGGAAGACACAAGCTAGTAATCACACAAACGTTAGAAGAATTATATATATATATATATATATATATATATATATATATATATATATATATATATATATATATATATATATATATCCGTAAATAGTAGACCTGGATGTGAATGTTTTATTTTAAAGTTCTCATCAGGGAAGGTACTGCCATATATTGATTCTCCACCCTTGCCATCACCGTGAGTAATATCACCGCCTTGAATCATAAACCCAGGAATTATACGATGGAAAGGAGTTTTCTTATAGTGTAGAGGTTTTCCACTAGCACCTTTCCCCTTCTCCCCTGCATTGAAACGAAGCAGTTTACTATGGCCTAAGTAAATATACTGGAAACCAACGCTATAATGATAACATGAGTTGCAAAATTTTTAGGTGAGAGTAAATGTACCAGTGCAAAGAGCCCTGAAATTATCTGTAAAAGAATGAGGTACCAAAAACTAAAAGAATTAGAATTAATTTAGAAATACCAAAAAGCAACAACTATCCATGGCAAAAGCGATATTGTTAGCAATGACACTAAGTATAGTTTCGGCCCCTTTGGTAATCGGTAGTAAAAGGTGGGAATAGAGAATGATTTGTAGTGTAAATTTTCATGATATGTATCATGTTACTCCCATGGTAATGAAAGTTTGATCATAATTTTTTTTTCACAAGTATCCACTGCCACCTAATACCAGGTAATGAATTGAAATGATTTCTGTGAAGAAATTGATATTGTTGAAGGAGAATAAGCATGACCATTAAACTTGCCAAGAGATCCTACCAAAATTACACTAATTTTCCATTTCCATTCCCACCATCTAGTAACGATTACCAAATTTGAGTTTAGAAACTGGAAGAAGCTGAGTCACATAAATAGAAGTACATAACATCTCAATAAAAGCATATAAGCAGCTCACACTTGAATTAATTTAGCATGCATAAGCTTGCGAATCTTTTATGTTCTGACATTCTATATCCGTGAGAATCTAACATATCAAACAAAACACAGGAAAAAAAAGAGTCTTACATATATAGTTAAATGTAGTTTAATAAGGCATAGCATATACCTACCAACAGTTTTTGGAACAACTACACCAAATAATCCAATCACGATCCTACCTGCCACATAATTAGGAGTCAGTAAGCTTTGAAGTTAAACAGACCAATCTATTGTACTAACTACTAACTCGAAGTAACAAGAAACGTATACATAATCCAGAATTTAAAATCATGATAGGCTTCAACTTCGCCAGAAGGTAACAGAAAGTAGTTTACACGTTAGAAAGAGTAAATTTGAGTAAATTAAACAGGACGATTACACTCGTCATTAAGGGAGACACAACAACTAGGATGTGAAAAGGAGTCAAAGACTCAAAAGTAAGCCAAACACATTAGAAGTTCAAAATATTAGCAAAACATTACAATGGAAGGGATGCACAACATTAGTATCTAGAAAGGCAACTAGCTGCAAAGTGCTCCCATCAACAAAATAAATCAATAGATTACTAGAGCAGGAAATTACTTTAAACCAAACTCTAACTAGGAATTGGACAATGTAGCACAATTACTGTCTTTCTAAAAGTCAAACAAGAAATATTAAACCGCTAAGAACAAATCCAGAAAAATAACACCCTTGCCTTCCTTAGCTGAAGGCTAAAAATACACACCAGATATATCTGCTCCATTAAAATGTAACTAAAAGATTCAAAAAAACATAGAAACTAGGCAGATGCCATAGATAGCCTTAAAGTCTTATATAAGAAGCTAAAATAGAAAATTTTAATCATTCACAATACATGAATGAGCACATTTGTTTTTCATAAATTCCCATAAAATTCCATATTCGGAAATATATTTCATGCGTATATCCAGCCGTAAGGGCTCAATATATAAATACTCTAGTGACTATGATGCTACAACAACAATGCTAGAGTCTTATCCCAATAGATTGGGGTCAGCTATGTAAATATGATGCTAAATGTAACAAAAAAAGATTAAAAAAAAGCAGAAAAATTCTACTGACTCCTTGACATGAAGACCAAAAAGAGGTTCAAAGACAGAAGTAAAATTTATGGGCATATAAATGAACCATATCTAAACTAAACTCTATGCACAAAAAACTACTAATTTAAGTACAACATTCACAACTCACTCTATCATAAGGCTTGCTGGTGAAGATAGCCATGGGCTGATTCTAGAGGAGAAGTTGGAGAAGGATACTTGAAAAGAGAGGTAGTTCAAAACATTCTTTAGAAATCTTTGATACAGTGTTCATGTAGCAAAGGATTGTTTTCTAGCATAAATAGTTATTCGTCTATGAGTGAACATTAAAAAGGTTTCAACATCAGCCTAAACAAAGTCATTTATCTTCTCTTGATGCTAGAAATGCCTAGTAGAGTAGCACTAACCACTGAACATTAAAAGTAGCCAAACTATACTGAAAAACTCGTGAATCATCAGTGTTAAACTGTTAATATCTAAGACAATTTTACGAGTAAAAGTAAAACGCATAGTGAGTTAGAGAACGTTAACATATAGTGTCAAGTTACTAATGTAGGCTACACAGCATTAATTTCTCGTCAGCAGGTAGTTTGAGTCCCAAAACAACACACTCTAAGTGAACAATAACAAAACACTTCATTGTCTTGATTATGTAACAACTAATCATGCAGTGAGCATCGATATTTTAACAGAAAATGAGTCTACTGAAATGATCCTGATTATAAAAAAGTGAGTGAAATTGATCGCCTAACATTAACTACCATTAGGTCAACTTTCAACTTTATTGAAGTTTACTAGTCAGTCCTTAAGTACTAACTATTGATTATAGAACCTCCACAATAAATTGATTGAACTTATTGATCCAAATTTTTCAACACTTCATCGAATAAGATCACAACAAAACCTTAGCATGACCTAAACCAGGCATAGATTGTCCAATTCCGACATCAAAATTAACAAAACATATCTGAAGAATTTTTATGTCATTGATTCAATCTAGACCCTCTTAAACTCCCTTTGGGAAACAATTTATCAAAAGACCTACATGTGACTTCTTGACAAGTTACACACTTCTCCTAGCCTCCATCCAAAACCAATTAAATTTTTTCTTTTATCTCAAATCTCAATGAATTTTACGTCATAAATACATTTGTAATTGCCAAGAAGTTAATAAAAACTTGCAAAGTCTAAGATGCATAAAATCTCAATGAATCAGTCTAGAAGAGTTGCGAACACATTCCTTACCTTGATTCCCGAGTCCCAACTCTCATATCCTAATAGCAGCTAGAATTTTTGTTGGAAAAATATAATTTAGGTATTAGATGAAAATAACTTTAGACTTCTATAAACATTCTCATCAACTTATTAATAATCCACGACATACTGCTTACCAATATTATTTTGTGTCTTTAGAACATCCCCTATGATCTTTGAAATATCCTCGCGGTCCACCACAAAAGGATGGAAATTACGCAAAAGGGTTTCTTTTTGGTGAATGTGTATAATTGTATATGCCATTTGGCTAGCTATGAGTGCAAATATCAGGGTAATAGCAAACCCTGGAAACTGGTGCTAAGAGACGTAATTAAGTTGTTGATTGAAGGTGTACGCGTACTTAAAGAGAGTATAATCTCTAGCACCTAATGGTTCCATTATTAGCGCAAGAAGAATATCACAAGGGATCCTTCCAAGAAATGAGTTTGTTTAGATGATGAAGCATCGACAGCAGTTTTGTATGAATGTGTTGTCACAATTTATCATTGTAATTTTTTTTTTGGCTCATTCATAAAATTTGAATGGGCAAAAATTTAACAATATTCCACTCCAAACTAACCTTCTATCAAGCTAATGCTTTAGTCCAAATAAATATACCCTTGTAAAATTCCAAATTATGAGGTAAGCATATTTCATATTAACACAGTTACACCGATATGGATCATGCCACACAAACCTCAATTGTACTTAAAAGATTAAAAAAAATAAAAAAAATAAAAAAAACAGAAAGAACCAAAAGTAAGAGCAACAAACAAATTGAGCAACTTTTGGGTGGCATAATTAAGAATTGAGATACCTAATCGTTGATCATCCATGTCAACATCCAAGAACACTCGGTGAGTAATTTCAGGTTCCTCCTCAACATTCCCAAAGCCCTGTGCATGAAAGGGTAAGGGAAGATTTGGTTCAATGAAAGAAAGCAGGAATGGATAAAAGATTTAATACAAAAACATTACAAAGTATAGAGTATTAACCAATACACATTGATCTCTTTGGTGCTAATAGCAAAACAAAGGAATTCACAAAACACAAATGAAAATCTAGCCCTCTTTTCAAAGAGACCGTTTAAAATAATCCACTTAATTCGAGAAAGGATCATCAAATGTACCACATATCCTACAAATCACAGTCCAACAAACTAACAAACGAGGTTACATTCAAGTTCGTCACCGTATCAACATCATCAAAATCAAGATAAGAACAATTACTTATCCAGCGTGTTCAACTATCAACAAAACCCAAGTTTAACATCCTTTCTCATTCCTTAGATCCCATAATAGTCATCTCCCCCATCACTCAACCCTAAATTTTCTCACAGATACCGTTACCTAATTCATACCCCAAATTTATGGACATTTTAGGTAATTAGTGAATTCATGCCGCTTACAAGGGTGAATTAATAAACATATCAAGAAACTCCACATGTTAAAGCCAAAAAAGAAAAGAGCAACAAAAACAAAATACAATGGAGTAAAAACAACTAATCAAACTCAAAACTACTCATTTTGGAAGTTGTTCTCATCAATTATAAGGGAAAAGCACAAGACAAATCACTCTAGCTAGATGAATATTATTGACCACGGTCATTGGATCTCCCAAAATGATGCTCACATTCCTAAATTGGCTTCAATTTTGACACAAAAAGATGTTATCAATCTCCTTCTTTATACTATACCACAATAGTTTTCTTAATCGCAACAATCTGAAAACCATAAGGTTGTGTTTTAGAGCAAGTAATTTGTTTCAAATTATAAATTTCAATTATAAGATTATAAATGAAAAAATTTGAGAATAACACATGTTAAGAAGTCATTATTAAATTCTCAACTTTAACTACTTTTAAAATGAGGGTAGAATAAGCTTAAATCCAAATTTGAAAATTTTGATGTGTCAAGCCCTAAATTTGAGCCAACTTGAGATTTTTAAATAAAATTCTAGTTCCCAGACACAACATAACAGATTTATATTCAGATTCAATATGCAAGGCATTAGCCAAATCAATATCGCCAGAAAGAGATTTCTGAGCAGTGATATAGATTTATCCAAGATGCTACTCATATTGCCAATAACGGCATCAATCTGCATCTCATTACTATGCTAAAAGAAACGCAAAACTAATCATTTTCAACATTACAATTATCATGTAAAATCACAACAATGCCACACCAAATGACTATCACATTCACAGTATAACTAGATATAAAACTTCACGAGCAAAAATTAAGGATCTCTAAAAATAATACATTAAATTCTTTAACCGGCTTCAGTTTCCAAACCAAAAATCTGACATATTATTTCGTCGCATCAACCTGAAAACCCTAACACAATAACAAGCAATATTACAAAACACAAACCAAACAATGACACAGATCCTACTTTCCAACATGAGCAAATCATTTACAAGTTCAAAGATCAAAGCCTAATAGCAATAAAAGAACCTAAAATGGGAAACAAATAAACTAAAGTCTATGAAAAGAGCGAAATTACCTGATAATTGAAAGTAAAAAAGAAGACGAAGAGGATTACAGCAACAGCAAAGAAAAAAAGCCATCGAGGCAGTCCAAATGTGGAGATCTCTCTTGGCATCTTCACTCTTTTTCACTCGGCAGATGTTTGTTCAGCAAATTATAGCTCTCAATCATCCATTACAATTCACTGATACTCTCGAACTGGAAGAACAAATGAGTGTTTGATACAGTGATTTTACGAGAGTATTATTGTAATTGTAACGCAGTTTTTCTATTGACCAAATGCTTACTGCCGTTGAATTTGTTTGGAAGAAAAAGGTTTTTAGGATGTTATTCTGCTTCTGTTGTTAGGAAGTGGTCCTTGTATTGGGTTGATATCCTACAAGACCAGCACACGAAGTTACTTGTCCGAGGGGTGCCTCTCGAATAGAGGTGTTTATTTGGGTGATTGGGTTGGTTTGGACGGGTGTCATTCGGTTCAGTTGTATTTCGGATCGGCTATGTTTCGGCTATTTGTTATGACGGGTCACACTCGGATCGGGTTGGTTAGCTACAGTTCGGTTAAAGATCGGTTATTCGAGCTATCGGGTTATCATCGGTTCGGTGTGGGTTGAAGTGCGGGTCGAGTGTACTCGATGTCGGGTTGTCATCGGTTAATAATTGGTTCAGTTTTGTCGGGTTCGGTTTTTTTAGAAAACAAAATTCGGCTATGTATTACTAATTACTATCGATCGAGTCAATATCAAAATAAGTTGTTAGTAAATTTTTAATTGATGACAAGATTCCATTTACTTAAAGCAAAATAGTTAAAATGCAAATCAATTAGTGATCATTACTACTTTGTTACTTTTACTTGTTTGACCTATAATTAAAAATATAAAATTCTATCAATTTTCATCCAATATGATTAAAAGTAGTTAAATAAACATTAACCATTGATTATTAACTCTAAATATATGAAATCATGTATTTATAAAATTTAATTTATTAAAGTATCTATAAATTTATTAGATTAACTAATAAGATGATTGAATATTAGTATATCATACTTCTATGTTAAAAAATTAGTTCAGACTTAAAGCAATTCGATCTGAAATTCGTTCGAGTTAAGTCGGTTTTAGCCGGATCGAGTTCGGTTTCGAGCATGATTCAGGTCGGATATGTGTCGGTTTCAAAATTCGATTATAGTTCGGGTTCAGCTTTCCCATTTTCGGTTGTCACCCGGTTCGGGCACAACATTGGTTCGGATATTGTCGGTTCGATAAACATAAAAAAGGAAGATATTTTCGGGTCGATTTACTTTCGGTTTCGGTTCGAGTTTTCGGGTCGGGTCACTTTTGAATAGCTCTACTCTCGAAAAGCCCTCTTAGCTTAAATCAATGATCGAATAATGAAATGAGTAATGAATGTGAATGATTGGAGACAAATGAGGAATGCTTATCTCATTTAGTAATTAATGAACGTCCAGTAGAAATAAGTATTAAAATAGCGATGAAAAAAGAGCGACTGGAACGTACTCATCGCCATTATAGCGACAAATATGCTACGAGATGCTCATCGCCATGTTTAAAAAGAAAAGGACGACGGGATTAATGGTAGCCCGTTGGTCGCCAGCACCTGCATAAAGCTCATGACCAGGTTGCTGATTTCCCAAGCAAACGTGGCGACGACATGGCTACCACGAAGTTGGACGCCATTGTCATAAAGTCAATTTGAAGCAGGATAAGGTTAGTGTCGTGTACAAGTATCCTCATCTTTAATACTTATTTGTATTATTACTTCCTACTCTCCTCATCTTTCTGTATCAAATTCTCATTTTTCTCTATTAAATTCTAAACACCATTGTCATTTTTTCTATCAAATTCTAAAAACTTCATTTTCCCCTCATTTCTCTAGTCATCTTCATCTTCTGTACCAAAATTTAACCTTTTTTCCCTACTCTCCTCATCTTAATCATCTTCATCTTCATCATAATTTATGTTAATGACCTCCATTAATGTGGAGTACGAGCTTCATAGAAGCTTGAGTAAAAAACTATGCATGCACATGAGAGAAAAAGAAGAGTTTAGGTTTTAAGAGAAAGAATGGTGTTGCAATTGTAAGAATGGTGTTGGAAAATTGAGCATAGAAGTGAAGAAAGTCTTAAAGCTTGAGTAAAAATGGAGGAGAGAGAAAAAAGAGTTTTGATTACAGGTCCAATAATTCCACACTTAGCAGTACCTATTTGAGTACTTTACCAATCCCACTTAGTTTTGAATTATTGATAAAATAATATTATTATTAATAATAATAATGACAAATTTTTCGATTAAATCAGATATATAATAGAAATAATATATTTGTATAACTTTTTATGAGATTTCTTACTTTCAATTTTAGTGCATTGTTTCAACCCCTCTACCTCCTCCTATTCAATAGCAATTGTATTTGTATAAATTTTGTAACTTTGTTTAATATAAACTTTTATTTTCTATTATATATATAACATATTTTGTTTTTTAATTTTATAAATAATATTATTATTATTATTATTAGGAAAATTTGATTTTAAAGGTTCGAACTTTGCCTCATTTGCTTCTAAAGGTTTGAACTTTCATTTATCCTAGAAAGGTTCGAACTTTGGAGGTCATCTTCATTTAAAGGTTTTTATGGGTTTTTTTGGGTTGATTTTGGATTGATTATAGGTTTTTCTGGGTTGATTCTTGGTTGATTATGGGTTTTTTTACTATAAAAACCCATAATCAATCCAAAATCAAGTAGAAATGCTGATTATTTTTTATTAGTTATTAAGCTAATTATATAAGTCAAGTTTGACTGAAGATAATTTGCAAATTAGTTATTGAATAATGATTGTTTAGTATGAAAGAATGTATTTTTCCAAAGGAATGTAAACTGCAATTGAAGTTGAATGTGACAAAGAAGATGATGTAGGACTTGGTTGAAGTGAAGAAAAAATTATAATATAAGATGGACAAAATCCAGATGAAGAGACAAGAATGCGAAGCTGAAATTAACAATCTTCAACTTGAATTGAAGAAAGCAAGAGTCAGGGCGAGAAGAACATCTTTTTCATTCTTTTTCTTTCTTGGGCTATGTTTGCAATTTACATTGCCCTTTTTAAGTATTAGATTAAACTAGATTATGATAATGTAATGTTTATACTAATTTTGTAAAATTAAAGAATATGCTACTGTAATGTTAAAAAGTAAGGATGATATTATAAGAAATTATGGTGTAATGAAATATCAGTTTGATAAAACTAATTTATTCTAATTCATTGTTGAAGCTGCAAAATAATTTTGTTTCTTAGATTCAAAAAATATACATTCCCAAACACCATAAACTAACATACTAGTATAATATTATATCCCAAAAGCTAGACACCATTGTTAACTACACTATATAACTGCTTGGAGGCTGGCATTTGATCAAACTTTTGATCCTTGAGTTAGCTGAGAACCTTGACTAGAATGAGAACTTTAAGTAGGCTGAGAAGACTTCGCTCTCTTTGATCTTCCAACTCTAGCACCTACACCACTCCTTGACCCATTCTTCCTAGTCTTTGTAGATTGTGTAGATGGTTAGACTGTGTAGGGGTTAATCCTTGCCCTTCAATGTCAACTTGCTATGACATCTCATTCAGATTTATACCTAGTGTAGGTGTTGATCTTTTATTGGGACATGATCTCATATTGTGCCCCTTCCGACTATAAATATTACAAGTCATTTTTGTTTCATGTATACTCAATTTTTCTAGTTTTTTTGAACTCTCATGAGAATCTCTTCTATGATTTATTCTTGGTCTTCCAGGACCAACCTTGATGGGAGGGGGATTAAAGCACTACTCATTCTTGGCCAGAACCTAGGGTCTTTCAATTGGAGGAATGGAGAATAAATATGCTTTCATATTCCTTTTCTTTGTGTACATATTACATAAGATTAATGTCTGTAAGAGATTCCTGTTGAATCCCATTTCCTAAAAAGAACATGTTTTGTGTTTTAAGTCAACAGACAATCCATCCCCAAATATATCAGTGCACTGAAAAATTATGGATATTGATAATATTGCATCACAACTACGAGCATACTCTTTTTGCTTTTCGCAATCACCCTAGGACCATAACCATACTTACATTTATTAACTTCTTCCTTTTCAAAAACAACATTTGAAAGTGGATAAGTGAAAGTTCGTATCTTTAAAATTAATTTTTCTTCCGAATTATAATGATATAAAGAAATAGGAAAAATTACCTAAAATAATCTAATCTTTTATTGATTTCTCTACAATAATCCAACTTCTTGATTAACCCTCAATAATTTCAATCTTTGACGCTTTTTGTCACTAATGTAACTAGCATTGTTGGTCACTACTATAACAAGTTATTTGCGCAAATAAAAAATTAAATTAAAATGAAAACACAAAAATCAAAGCACACATTTATCTTCTTCCTCATTGGTTACCCTGCTTAGGGCTGAACAAAGTTTGGTCTAAACCGTAAACCAAACCGGAATTTCAATATTTGGTCTGGTCTGGTTTTTTTTCAATTTAAATTACGGTTTACGGTCTGGTCTCGATTTTTTATATTTCAGACCAGACCGGACTGCAAACCGTTCTATGGTCGAAAATCATAATTTTTTATTTAAAAAATTAAGTTGCTACCTAGATATTTTAAGATATAGTTATTTTTATATAGCAATATATACATGAATGATGTTAAATAGTATTAACTAATTACAAATTATTATATTTATTAATAGTAGGTGTGAAATATTTGCATAAATACATGTATTAATTTGGATAAAACTATAAAAATGAAAAACCGTAGACCAGACCAGACCGGACCGTTGTAAAACAGTTTGGTGATTTAAACGGTCCGGTCCGGTCTGGAAAATGTCCAGACCGGAATTTATGGTTTGGTTTGATTTTAGTGTCAGAACAGACCAAACCGGACCGTGTTCACCCCCACTACAAAAACAAATTCAAACGGCTTCGAAGCGAAGCGGTACTTGGCTTCTGCCATATACCGTCGCCATCAATGGCTTCGGCACAAACCGAAGCCCTTCAGAAGCCATCTAATGGCTACGCCAGCGTACCGAAGCCATACCGAAGCCACAAAATGGCTTCGCCAAGTCACCGTAGCCTAGATCTCTTCATTTCAAACCCTCTCTTCATTTCAAACCCAAACCCTAATTATTCATCCTCACAAACCGGCGCCTCACTTCTCTCTCTTTCACTTCTCTCTCTTCAAAAACCGGCGCCTTACAAACCCAAACCCTAGATCTCTTCATTTCAAACCCTCTCTTCATTTTAATTCTTCATCCTCATAAACCTAATCCCTTTCAACATTTTGAAAACCCGTGTTCGAGATGTGAAGATTCACGGATGAAGGTGAAGAAGCTTCTAAAAACCCTTGTTCGAGATGTGAAGATTCAAGGTGTTAGATCTTGATTTTTTTTTTGTTCTTCGTTTTTTTATTGTTCTTCTTTTTTTTTTTTGTTCATTTTTTTCGATCAATTGTAAAGTTCTGGGTTATTTTTGAGTTTCGTTTTTTTTTGATTATTATTTTAGGATTTTCTGGGTTTGTAATTATTTTAGGATTTTCTGGGTTTGTAATTATTTTAGGATTTTCTGGGTTTGTAATTATTTTAGAATTTTCTGGGTTTGTAATTTTTGTAATTTTTGAAGATCTTGTAATTTTTGTAATTTTTTGTAATTTTTGTAATTTGATGATTATTTTAGGATTTTGATGTATATTTTCAGTTTCGTTTTTTTTTTTTGAGTTTCTGGGTTATTTTTTTTGATTATTATTTTAGGATTTTGATGTATATTTTCAGTTTTTGATTATTTTTTTTTTGAATTTTCTAGGTTATTTTTGAGTAAAATAAAACTTAAAATCTAAATTGTAGACTCTCATAAAGAAATTAAAATTATAAAATCCTAATTTTTACTAATTAATATTAAAATTTTATTAATAAATAAAATAATAAATGATATTAAAATATTTCTAATAATTAATAAATTATAAATATTAATAATAGTACTCGACAACAAAAATGGCGACGGAAAGGATAACAGACGCCAAAAAGCGCTTCTGCATGGCTTCGGCAAACTCAAAAGGCTTCGCCCAAATTGGCTTCGGTGCAATTCCGAAGCCTTACCGAAGCCAAATACCTAAGGGCTTTGAAATGGCTTCGTTTATTTGCCGAAGCCATCCTGGTATTTTTTTGTAGTGCCCTAACCCTGCTCACTGACCGAATTTCCCCTTCCTCATACCATGTCATATATACTATTCCCTCCGAATCATTTTAGATGACCATTTGAGTTTTCACGGTTATTAAGGGTACTATGGTGTCCAGTAAAAAATTGGTGGTTGAGTATTTTAATTGATTAAATTAATTGTAAAGGTGGTAGTTGTGTATTGGGAGTAGTAAACGTAGGGGTATTTAGGTAAAAAAAGATAGAATGAGACAATTGATATGAATTTGCCAAATAAGGAAATGAGACAACTAAAAAGATTATACGGGAACGTTGAAATAGTGATTGATAATCGTTCGCAATTAAAATTTTGCAAAGTAGTGTAATGAATGTTGATCCATTGAAAAGAAATATACTTCCTCCGTATTTAATTATTTGCAACTTTGGGGTCCTTCACGGACTCCTAGGCAAAAATTTTTAGTAGTGTATTAAATAAGATTAATGAAGTTAATGGGGTGAGATTATAGTATTATAATACTCCCTCCGATTCACTTGTGTTGTCTCATTTTCTTATTTGGCAAATTCATATCAATTGTCTCATTTCCTTTTTTGTCTATCTTTTTTTACCTAAATACCCCCACTTTTCCAATTTCCAATACCCCACTACCACCTTTACAATTAATTTAATCAAATTAAAACCCCACTTTTCCAATTCTCAATATCCAACTACCACCTTTACAATTAATTTAATCAATTAAAATATTCCATCATTCCTCTCTTAAAAACCGTGCCCAACCAAATGGGACAACACAAGTGAATTGGAGGGAGTATTAAAAAGTAAGATAGAGTATTAAAAAGTATGAGAGAGTATTAAAAAGTAAGAGAGAGTATAAAAAAGTAAGAGAGAGATAATAAAAAAGTAATAAAAAACTTTCTATAAATGGAAAAAAAAAAGAAAGTTGCAAATAATAATATACGCCATTTTTATTAAAAATTGCAAATAACCAAATACGGAGGAAGTATAACAAACTGACATCATTCTCGAAAGTAAATAGGATTAGTTTCACAATGACTCCGAGATCGAGTCAATTTCATATACGTTGATATTATCAAAATAATTTTAGGGATTTTTCAATATTTTAATTTCATACACATCTAAAAATAATGATTTTGCATGTAAATTTTATCCGAAAGAGAAAAGGTTCCCCAAATCTGTCTCTGGAGCTTCAGAAAACGTGCAATGAGAAAGCTTCAATCTTACCGCTTCTACACTCTTCATATTTCCATTGTAAATTTATATAGAAGTAGTTCTTTATCACCCATTTCCCATTACCCTCCCTTTTCCTGATTAATTCAACCTCCATAACAATGGGGTTATCTTCTCAACGTCCATCAATGGCGAATGCCTTAAAGTGGTTAGGCTTTGTGACGGCCGTGTGGGTGCAAGCAATATCAGGCAACAATTACACCTTCTCTAACTACTCTGATTCATTAAAAAGTTTAATGAATTTAACCCAAGTTGAGTTGAATAATTTATCAGTTGCTAAAGATGTTGGTAAAGCTTTTGGGATTCTTGCTGGACTGGCGTCTGATACATTTCCCACTTGGCTTCTTCTTCTTATTGGGTCTGTTGAAGGTTTCTTTGGTTATGGGGTTCAATGGCTTGTTATTAGCAAAACTATCACTCCTCTTCCTTATTGGGCTGTATGTTTTCTTCTTCAATATCAACTTTGATTTGTAATTTTGCTGATTTGGATTTTTTTTGTTTATAGATTTACTTTGTTATTTCGATTGATAACCCTATGTATAGGTGTTCAAAACAGACCCGATGACCCGATAGACACCCGACTTTGTAACTGAATCTGATTTGACTCTACTTAAAAATGGATCTACAATTATGTAAAGACCAATATGAACACAAAATCCGATTTTGATTCGACTCAAAACACCTTACCCGAAATCAACCCGATGATCCGAATGAACACTTCTAACTCTATGTTTGATGACATGTTTGTAGGGAGGGAGGAGAGTTTGGTGTGTTTTCCTTCTAAATCTTTCCAATATTGGAAGATTTGTTATATTTAAAATGTGAAGGATTTGTTCCTTCCAATTCTCCCTTTAAATTATTCTTATCCAAAAATCCATTTCCCTTCATTTCTCTTATATTTAAATATAGAGTAATTGTTTTTTTCTTTGCTGAATTTAGTAGTACTTCTTAAGTGTTTGATAGTGTAATTTCATTTTCTGTGAAAACAATGAATGTTTTTAATGTGAAAAAATGCATCTTTTTTTCTAATAGAAAGTGTTCATGTTTGTTTTCTCATAATTTGAGGATTTTGCACTTTTGGGTTGTTTTTTGTTTCTATTTTATATATAATTTTATGTTGTCTGGTTAGTTTATTTGTTGTTTTGATTGATTATGGGTCTTTTGTTTTTATGCTTATGCAATGTAGAATTTTCCACAGTAATTGTTTTGTTTTGTTTAACTAAGCACTCCTTTAATTGCTTTTCTCTTATATTGTCTATGGTACAATCTTGTACTGTGTGAAAACTGAAAAGGAATGATTTTTTAAAATTGATTCCTGGTGATTGAAAATAACCTATTCTTTGAGATTAAAAGTTACTCAAAATGGACTTTTAAGTGTAGTTGAGATACTTTAATTCTACTTACAACCCGTTTTGTAGGTGGTAATAAACGGTGGTAATGAGAATGAAAACTAGTGTAGTTTTGGTTGAAAAATCTAGCCATGCTTGTCCAACTTCAATCATCTCATTTTCTTCATAAAATTCTTTCCATTCCATTACCATTGGGAGAGGTGTATTAGGTGGTAATGGAAAATTCTAAACAAAAAAACTTTTGTGTGATCAAAGTTTCATCACTATGAGAATAACATGAAACTTTTGATGAAATTTTACACTATAAATCATTCTCTTTACAACAATTTAGTACAACTAACTAAACGGATGGTTAACTCTCCATTTGGGATATAAAGTTAGTGTGTTATTGTAATCTTTGAGATTGTAGTTGATGGTAATGATTTTTTTTTTAATTTTGCATAAATGTAGATGTGTATATTTATGTGTATGGGAGGAAATAGCACAACCTGGATGAACACGGCCATATTAGTCACATGTATTCGAAATTTCCGAAAAAATAGAGGTCCAGTTTCAGGGATTCTCAAGGGTTATGTTGGTTTAAGCACAGCTATATTCACTGATGTTTGCAATGCTCTATTTGCTGATAGTTCTGCTAACTTCGTCATGATGCTCTCCATTGTCCCTTTTGTGATTTGTCTATTCGCTATGATCTTTCTCCGGGAGGTTCCTCCCTCGGCTTCTGACTCAGACATCACAGAAGAAGCAAATTACTTCAATATGTTCAATATTGTAGCTGTTGTTGTTGCTCTCTATCTCTTGGCTCACGATCTTGTAGGATCACTAGGACATGTTTATGATGTAACGTTTTCTGTTGTTCTTGTGGTATTTCTTGCTTTCCCATTGGTAATACCGGCTTTTATTGCATTTAAAGCTTGGTTAGATTCAAAAACTAAGGATGATATCGAGGATCAGAACAGGGAAAGCACCAAACCCCTACTAGCTCCGGAAGTGGATGTTGTGGCTGTTGAGAAGGTCGCAGAAGTAAATGGGGAGGTTAAGAATTCACAGCCTCTCCTCGGTGAGGAGCACACAATTGTTGAAGCCTTGAAGACAGTTGATTTTTGGGTTTTGTTTGTGTCCTTTTTGTGTGGAGTTGGAACTGGTATGACTGTTATGAACAATATGGGGCAGATGGGTTCTGCTCTTGGCTACTCGGATGTGTCGATCTTTGTGTCTTTACTAAGTATTATGGGATTTTTCGGGAGGATCATCTCCGGGACAGTTTCTGAGTACTGTATCAAGTAAGTATGCTCCTCCATTTTCATTTAATTACTGTTCTTTGGTATAAATTGTCACTTGTAAGTGTAAGCATGAATTCGATCCGTAACAAGGTATATCTAGGATATCTGATTTGGGTGTCAATATACATATAGCAAGCAAGATTAAACTATTAGTAGTATTAACAATAAGTAATAAACAAGATAGATTTGGGTGTCTGATTTGGAAGTTTTCTCATTTGACAAATTCAATCATAATTTGAGTCGCATTCTATTGCAATGTATAAATTTTACTTGGACCTTGTTTGAGTGTTCATATTTTTAAAATTTTTGATCTTTAGGTTGTATGTTAAGTTTAATAGTCGATAAAACGAATAAAAGCTCGGATTATTAAAGTGAATCTTTGCCCAATTCATTTGAATTGAGTGACATGCAACACAGAAAAATGATAGAGATTAGTGTTCGGCTCACTCAATACTATTATTCTTGATTCGTTCCTGACTGGTATTATATTATAATAAATATTAAAAAACGGGTTCTTGAACCGGTTCCCCATATCAAAGATGCATCTAACCTTGATTCAGGGTAGGTTAATAAGCAGGGAAGTATTAGGCCTGACATATTTGATTACCTGGGTAGGTTATTACTGGGAAAAACTTAGGCTATTATCATGCTTAATTTGATACCATAATATTTAATTAGTAGTAAATTGCTTACTAGTTACTACCCTATAAAGTTTCTTGAATATGTAGTCCTTTTCATTTAGAAATGTCCAACTCATGCAAATAAGTATTATGTACCCCTAGTTGGCAAGTCTGTTACATATTTTATATGGTGTAACTTGTTGAATGTGAAACTTTCAATGGATGCAATGGAACTTTCTTTCTATCAACTAGACTTTTCTAGAAGCTAAATTTGCAACCTTGATTTCTTTGAATTATTGACATACCATCTTGGAGCTCACCAACGCTGTCACTAGAGGTGATTAATGGGCCGGGTCGGGGCGGGTCATGTCAAATGTTAAACGGGCCGTGGCGGGTCAAGCCCGTTTAAATATGACCCACTTTGACCCTTTTTAGAAAAGTTCATAAAATAATTTTTTTTATTATACTTTATGGCCCATTAGGTCAATTCAACTATAAATATAACAATCGCATATAAAAAATATTAAAAAAGTGGTAAAATATTTTTTACAACCAATTAATATAATTATCCGACCCAGCCCGACTCGACCCTTTACACAAAGGCCCGTTAATGACCCGCCCCATTATTGACCCGACCCGCTAATGACTCATTGAAATGTGACCCGACCCTTGACCCATTGGGTCGACCCGCTTTGTTGAATACCTCTAGCTGTCAGCTGCTTTCTCTAATCCATAGGGACAACAACCTTCCATTACCCCAAGGCCTTAAAGACTTCCCACTTAAGTGGGGTTTGAGTGAGTCGGATGTACGCGACCTTACCCTTGTTAGCTTGTGATGATAAAAACGCTTTTCAATTGACCAACTTCAGATATATAACAAATGCGCGTGATTTGATGAGTCATTTAATATCGTCCATTTTATAGTCATTTTAATAGTTTGATTCCGCAGGAAAGCCGCAACACCAAGGCCTCTCTTCAATGCAGCTTCTCAAATCTTGTTAACCGTTGGATTTATCATCATGGCAATAGGAGTTCCTGGAAGTCTATATATCGGATCTATCATAGTTGGTTTGTGTTATGGTGTCCGCCTTGCAATCACAGTCCCAACTGCCTCAGAACTATTCGGCCTCAAATACTACGGTCTCATATACAATATTCTTATCTTAAACTTGCCATTTGGCTCGTTCCTTTTCTCTGGTCTTCTTGCGGGTTTACTCTATGATGCCGAAGCTACCATCACTCCTAGCGGTGGGAACGAATGCTATGGGAACCACTGTTATAGACTTTGCTTTTTGATCATGGCTAGTGCTTGTGTTGTTGGGTGTGGATTAGATATTTTGATGGCTTCCCGAACCAAGGATCTATACGAGAAGGTTGCTGCTAGTAAAAGATCGAAATATGAGGTGAATGAAAAATGAATATTCCGATGCAGAAAAATTGTGTATATGCAGAAAAATGTACGCTCCCTAACGCAATTTTGAAGGTTTTTTTTTACTATGTTAGCTGTTGAAAGAAAAGGGTAAAAGACAGGGGCTGTATGAATTACTCTTTTGTAAATTGTAGCATAAAGTGTACAAAACAGAAATGCAACGACAACAATGTTACTAACTCAGATCACACAAATAATACCTTATACTATTGTAACTTGTATATTTGGTGTCCACATATCTTGTGCTTTTGGTATTGTCAATACAAATTTACTTGATCTTATCCTAGATTGCGAAATAGAGCAACGACAACAATGTTAAAGCTGAATATTGAGATAGACTAACATTGGGGATCGGCAGGGGCTCGGCTCGACTCCCATGGCCAACTTTCGCAGTCTATTCTTGCGATTTATTTTTTTATTTCCGCCCCTGTAAAATTTTTAATATATATTGCTAATATTGCTTTATAGTTTAGACCAGATTAATTAGCTTTTGATTTCTTACTTCGCCTCTCTAAGACAAAAGAGTGAAGGATTGGCAGAGCATTTCTAAAACAAGATGTAAGTAAAAGCTATAGGCAGGGCTGTTGGTTGGGCATACATTATTGTGCAACGGCTGTTACCAAACAAACTGCATTGGCTGGTCTTAATGGACTCATATATTTGATTTGGCAAGAACAAAACAATGCTGTTTGGGGCAGGAACTTGTAATTAGATTATATGCAAGATGGTTTTGATATGGTATTCCTTTGCTTATTGTGTGGCCGTGTGAATATATGTTATCATTCACAATAAGTTCAGTTAAACATAACAGATTATACTCATTAAGAAAGTCTAGGTTAAACATAAGCATCCACCAAGTTCTTGGAAATACTTCACACACATCGATAAAATAGTTCATAGTTGACAATAAACATCACTAATTGTATGTGCAAGTCAATGCTCATGACCCGTGGGTTTGTGGGGCCGAGCCCACAGGTGTCCCGTGTCCACATGAGTGGGCCACGGTGAGGTTATGTGACGAGTTCACACGGCTTAATACAAGCGAATACCACATCAAATTTCAAAATTAATGGGTGTATTTCTAATTATAATTTAGAATCACAAAATCTCATAAGAGACGGTCTATAGGATAGACCACAAAATTGGGCCAGCCCATCTCCCTTAACTGATTTTTTTTTATTATAATATCAATTATATTATGTTATAATCCTAAATGTAAGGTATTATAACCTCGAATATACTATTCTATAACCCCAAATATAAGTTATTATAACCCAAAATAATTTATTATAACCCCAAATATACTATATTATATTTTGGGCTGGGCTTCATGGATTCCGTCTATATAATAGACCGTCTCCCATGAAACTTACTGATTTAGAATACATTCACATTGTTTTTGTCAAAACTAAACAATATAATACATGAATTTAACAAATCATGAGAATACAAATTAAACATTACTATCAATAAGTTCACCATTAAGCAACTCTCTATAAGCCACAACAGGCCAAATAAAACCTCTAATAAAAAGAAGTCTAGAAGCTAAAGTAACATCAATCATAATATCCTTTTGTGTTGGTTTCTTTTCATCTCTAATTGCAATCAAATAACTCCTTCCAACCCATCCAATCCAACCAGCAATATACAAGAACAATATCCCAGATGTGATAAACTCACCCCAATGTCTTTGATCACCACTCACAATCAAATGTGGAAGCCCATCTGACCTTATCGCATCATGAATCTTCATTCTTGATCTTCTTGGACCTTATCTTCTTGAATATTACAAGTAATTGTGAAATTACAATTTAAATAATAAATTACAAAATTACAAACACTTGTTGTATTCAAATTACAACAAAATAACCGATACACAGATCGTAAACCGTTATTCTAATATTTGGGCCATACTAGTCACCGCAAGATATAATATCAAATATTATAAAACAAACAATTTATAATAATATTACCATATTAAAATAGAAATACATGCTTTTGTAAAATTAAAACATGAACAACTTATATTAATCATATTAATAAAATAAGCAATAACTTATTAAAAAAATGCAATTACTAAAATTAAAAGCATTAACCATTTAACTCGAATTAATCACATCAAATAAATTAAAACATAAGAATCTTATTAAATGGTCAAAATTTCAAATTAATGACCAAATTAAAAAAGAAACTTTAAACCACAATAATTATTTTATTCAATTACTAATTAAAAGTGGGAATTAATTCTAAATTAATTGATTTATAATTGCATTGGATTAGGAAAAAAAATCCAAATTACTCAATTAAACAACAATCTAATTGTTGGGTAATGCAATTCAAACAAAAGAAAACAAATTTTCGAACAATAAGTAGTCCAAAATAAACTTGTAAATCTTGATAATGATGAATATATGGGAAAACAAAATAATGGCGTGAAGAAGATGACTTCATTGAAATTTTTTCCTTTTTTATTTCATATTTTCTTGAATTATTTTAAGTGTCCAATACATCAAAATAATCCAATTCATTATTTTTATTATCATATAATTTATAATAATGACTACTTATAACAATTAAAATCCAATTTTAATTATATAATATATTTTCAATCCAAACTAATTAAAATAATCCAATTTTAATTATGCAATTATAATCCACATTTTAACCTCCCCTAATTGAATTAAAATAATAAAAACACATATTTTCATATTAAAATATGCAAGAGGCTAACTGATACCACTGTAGGAATTAGATGCGTTAAGCGGAATTTCAAGAAACATATTTCTTAACACCTAAAACAGGATCTCATGCATATATTAATATATAAAAGTATGTTCAAGAATCATACCCTCGATGCGTGAATTCCACGTAGTACGACCGGGTATGTAATGTCACCAAATGAAATTAGAACGTCAAGTGTCGTTCCTCCAATATTGGTCCACAAGCACCAATTTGATCACCACGTATGCTAGTACGGAATAAGAAAAACTAATATTCTTATTACTTTTAAGGTGGAGATAGGTAGAGAGAACTAGCACACAAGTATATGAAAATGATGAGCAAAGTGCATCTATTTATACACAAATACAACACCTCTTCACATACCTATTTGATGGTTACATATAACATTTATATGTAATAGTCAAAAGAATTAATTTTATGTTTTAATTCTCAATTAAAACATATCATCAATTCATACTAATAACTCCTACACTAAATAGTCCAAAGAGCATCTTATGCAATTGGTATTATTTTAATCCAATCGGTAACTTATATGTGTGATCTCATAGGACTCGATTATAATAGCAGTATACTAATTAATCTAATTAATATACAGATCAAAGTTGGTTTCTAGCAAAACACTATGACCACCTAATATAATCGAATGTATTAATCTCCATATTATATCCTATTTATATATTAGTAGTTACACTTGATTATTAGGACACTTATTTCCTTCAATAAATATGTCGAAAAGTTTAATAAAATCGTGCATTGCAAGGTCTCGCACTATCTAGTTATGAAACAAACAACAGTACACTTTCCATAACTTGAAATAAACAAGACTGAATACAATACCAAGTGCATTGAAAACAAAAAAGCTACGACATATGGTAGCTTTGGGAAGCCGTAAGAGTAATTAAAGCGATCAAAGTATATTTTTTTAGTTGGGGGACGATATAGTACTGCGTCTCAATTTTTTGTACCGTCAATTAAGCTCGCATATACCATATTTTATGCTGCAGTGATATCCATCGCAACATTTATTGTTTAATAAACTACATGAGCCCCATGTTTGGCACGTTTTCTTTTGGCATTTGTACAGATACTCTCCTATTTGGTCTCTGCCGGCCGAATTGCAATGGAGTCCTTCGCAACATCCATGTACACGACATGATTTACCCTCCTTTACGCATATATTTTCAGATTTAAAGCACCATCCAAGTGCACCGCACTCCAGGCCTGGGCAACATTTTTTTCAGCGACATGATTCATTCTCTTCCATGCAATGTTTCTCAGAAGGTTTAATGCACAATCCACGTTCTCCGCACTCCAGGCCTGAGCAACAACGGAAATTAGACGATAACAAAACAGTATCATCGGGATTGACTAAACTGTGTGAAATACTGAAATATGGAAGACCAACGGCATTATTACAAGGTTCATTAACACTTGCGCACCTCTGAGCAACGGCATTATGAGCCGACATCAGAAAAATTGCACTACTATAAACAAACAACATAACCTTTTCATGAAAACTCATCTTTTATTTACTTTAATTTAGTAGGACTACAACTTTCACTTCAATAATCCCCCCTTTATATAAGCTATATAATCCATCTGTTTATGATTAATTTTGATACAACAATCAATTTATTACTTGGCAAAACATTACATCCGTGCACGTTGTCTCACGTCTGTCAAACGTGGGTGCAAGACACAATCTGTTTTAGTACATGGAGTATATATCTTAGTTGTAAATCCTAGAAATAGTAAAATAGCTTAAACGAGAATCTTTGGAATAGACAATTAGTTATAAATTATATACTTCTTTCGCTTTAATTTTCTTGCAACATTTGCTTTTTTTTTTACGCACTTCAATACAGTAATTCAATCTTAATTTCTCGAGTTATATATGATAGAAAAAGTGTCAAAGAGTACCTAATAAAAACTTATTTTTCAAAAAAGTACTTAATAAAAAAAATTTTCCAAAAAATACCTAACAAACGTTTATTTTTTCAAAAGAGTACCAACTAACGGCTCGGGTTAACTATTCCGTTATCTTTTTTAGCCCATTTTTAAAAAGTACCTAATAAAAATTTTCTTTTCAGAAAAGTATCTTATAAAAATTTTCTTTTCAAAAAAATACTAAGAACACAACATAATTATTCAATACAAACACAGCATAATATATAACTCTAAGAACATCATCCATAAAAAAAGTTCACACATCATCCAATACAAACACAACATAAGAACATCATCCAACACTAGGTTTGTGTTTAGTTGACCGTTTATTAAAAAAAATTTATTAGGTACTTTTTGACACTTTTTCATTATTATTATTATTATTATTATTATTATTATTATTATTATTATTATTATTGGATGATGTGTGAACTTTTTTAATGAATTATGTTCTTGCGGTCCGTTTGGTTAGTGATACTAAATGGTGTTGGAATTTAGAGTGTATAGTGGACATCGGAAATGATTTAATTAATTAAATTAAGTAAATAATTTAATTAAATTAAAGTACATAATCCCAAGGATGATATACATGTGTATTAGTCAAAACATAAAGATCACGGCACGTGAATAGGTTCGCGGCTCGCGAAAAATGCCTTAAAAAGTTTCTGGAAAAATTGGTCCTGGAGGTCGCGACCCGCGACAAAACTCGCGACCCGCGAGTTTCTGTTTTTCCATTGGCTTGTTTCGTGTTTTGTTCTGGTTTGTTTTGATGGTTGTATAATAACTTCCTACAGTTATTATGGTTACTTTTAGCCATGTTCCTTGGGTTGTATAGGTTGAGTGAAAAGCGATATCGATTCGTGAATCGATCTCGTGTTTCACGGATCAACCTAGTGCTTCATGGTTCAACACTTTGTTTCATGAAGTGGTGTGAGCTATTCTATAAATATAGAATGCTTGTGTGTTGTTTGAATGATCTAGAACATCCATTTTTTTCTGATTTTCTTCTCTTAAGCATTTCAATCAAGAACATACAATCCTTGATTGTGTATTTCCATATTTCTTACCATTTAAGTTACTTTTATGTCATTCCAATATCCTTGTGCTAGGAAATTGGTGTAATTCTTTGTATCTCAAAACATATTTCCGGTTGATTCCCAAGCACCGTAGTAGGGAGGAAATGATGTTTTAGGAAAGAGAATCTCGCCTAGAATTTATATCAAGATCCAACAAAATCTTCTTGTTACTTTGTTCGATATATGGTGATTCCCGATGATGTAATCTACATTTGGTGTATGTTAAGCAAATGTTTGAACTTGTCATATGTAATTTGGTTTTCTACTACAAACTTGTAACTTTATTTTATATGTTTTTTATAAAATTAAAGTCACATTTCTAACAATCTAAAACATCATCTTCTAAAGTAAGTATGACAAGTTTCAATGTTTACCACAAACTTTGTCATAATTGACAAATTTGTTGGGAAAATTTTTTAAGTTTGCTTATATAAAAATTACACCATGATCGGGTGACGAGATTATCGTAGAGATTCTTGAAATGGTGCATTGGTTCGATCAAAGAATGTGTTGATTTGTTAAAGAGACACGTTGGTTCATCAAAGAATATGTTTGTTCGATAAAGAGACACGTTGGTTCATGAAAGAATGCATTGTTTCATGAAGAGTTGTGTTGTTTCTATTTTGATCAAGTTATGTAAGAGAGATGGACATTATTACATGGTAGAGATGATAAATCTCAAGTATGTAAGTTTTCTATGTCAATTTCATATGTTTATTATTTTTATGATGATAGAGATGTACAATATGTTACATGTTTAAGCAAGTTCTTATATCCATGGAATTTGGTAAAGTAAGTGATCATGTTTATTTGATCATGGTTATCATTTGGTGTAAATGATGACACTCCATTTTATTTATCAAAGAAATTTGATGGTTGGAAGTATAAGTAATTTACCATGATTTTTCATGATGATTAAAATTATCATCAAAGATGGATAATGTTTGCTATCTTTTGTGTTTACAAGTATTGTTTTATGCATGATAATATGATAAATTTCATGGTCATGTTTTTGACATATTTTTGATATGTTTATCTTATTTTATATATATCATGTCTTGTTCTATTATAAAAGATGATAAGTGTTATTATGAAGTTGAATATAATTGCTTTAATAGTTTTACATGGTAATATATTAAGTTTTGGATCTTTGCATGTTTGGTAAGACAAAATAGGTTTTGTCATAAAACTTAAACATATGTGTTTGTTATGTGTGGTTATCTTTTGACCAAGTTCAATAATGTTTTTGTTATTGATGTATGTTTCACCTTTTGAGTGAATTGTTTTTAAAAGGTTGCATGATCCATGTTTGATTAACAATGAAGTTAATTAAAGTATAAAGTATATTATTGCAATGTTGTTCTTAACAAAAGTTCATGTTGCATTTTTGTTTCATGCATGTGTAGAATTATTTCTATGTAGTGTTTGTGCATGATTCAAGTTAGTCTTTATGATATATTCTTTGATTGGTTATTACCAATGTTGTTTAAATTTGGACATATAATTTTTATATGGGGTTGTCATATGTATTCTTTTACCCAAGGTTATATTAATTTATTAATATTGGAAAAGGGTATAAAGGTTATGACATGAATAAATTTAAAGGTTTATTATCAAAGATTCATTAAAAGTAATTTTAATGTAAAAGTGATGATTAAACAAGAATTTGAAAATCTAATAATGTTATTAAATAAAGGTTGAAAGTTGTCAACATTATTTTAAACTCGGAATTTTATTTATTAAAGTTGTTTGTTATGGAGGTTGATAAGTTCCATAATGTTAAATAAATAAAAGGAGTTTAATGGTTTTATAAGTGATTTTATATATCAAATAAATGATAAAGACAAGTTTGTCTGGTTCATTTAGATATATATATGATGGTTTAATCTTATATGGAATAAATGTTGATTTGCTAAGTAAAGCAAGATATGAATTTTTTTATTATTACATTGATTAATGTATTAATTGAAATTCATATGTTACTCTTAATCTAGAGTATGTGTCAACGCTTTAAGTTTTATTATGGTAATTAAAATTCCATAATGTGTTATTATTTTGATTTTCAAGATATGCATTATTTGCATGAGTATATGTAAAGTTTTATACTAATATTTTTTTTTTTGGGAGAAAAGTACTAAATACGTTTTATTCCGGTTAATGGGTATGTTTAGGTATCTTATGTTGTCGGATAACGCCAAATATATTTGGTGTGACAATAAAGAAGGTTTTAACTATTTAAGTTAAAGTTGATATTAAATGTTTTCTTTGGTTTAAAGTATTTGTTTTATAGGAAAATCTTAATCATTTTGGTACAAAGGATATTTATTTTGAATTATCTCAAAGGTTCAAAATAAGGATGCATCTATATAGATTATGTTATTTATAACATCTACTATGAGTTCTATTTATTAGAACAAGAGATATTATATATCAATGAGATTTGATTATAATACAAAGTGATGCAATATTTATTTGGAAATTTAATTTTCAATGATAGATAGGTTTGAATACCTACAAGTTTAATTTGTACAAATAAGTGATTATGATATTTTGATCTTTAATAGATTGACTTGCTAATCTTTTGATAAAACATGTATTTTTAAAAGAGGAAAAAAAAAGTTAGTTTTACTAAGGAAAGTTTTTAACGAAGTTTGGTTTTGTTAAAGTTTTCAAAGTAAAAGGTTTCTAATATCGTGTATTCATATTTCTAATATGAAGGTTTACCCATGATTATGTTTTGATACTTGAGTATCATATAAGTTTAAGCTTTCTTAAAGAAAGTAAGTAATGATGTGTTCATCATGGGAATAATGTTTGAAGTTTAGTAACTTAATCTCCATGCAAGTATAACAATATGTTATAGATAGATTTTCATATTATATATGAAGATTGATGAGCATGTATTAATGTTCAAGATTTATTAAGTGGTATTATACTTAATATGATAATTTATTATTGAATTTATTTCAATAAGTTTACCGAAAATACAATGGTTAAATAATTGTTTGTATTTTCATATGGTATATTATATCATATATTTTTATAAATTATGATATATTTGTTTTGGAATATAATTGTATAAGTTAAGATGACAAAGTAATATGTCATATTCCTTCTATGAAGGAAATGGGGGAGGTAAATGTTAAATTAATTTTAACATAAAGTTTAAGGACTAAGAAATATAAGTATTTTATTATACTTAAAGTAAAGTCCAAGTTTACCCTCATGTCTTCCAATTGTAATTATTTCCTAGATATTTGGAAAGATTATAAAATTGGATGTAATTTTAACTTATACAAGATTCAAATTGTGTTATAGTTGTCAAGTAAAGTTTTACTTACAACTTAAAGTTCCTTTATTAGGAAATTATTTGAATAGTCCAAAATGTTTATGTTGTACCATGGATTTAATTAATCTTATAGTAGAAGTTCTTCAAGTTTGAAGAGGTACTCAAGTATGAGTTTGATCTTTAGTGAATTGGCCATTCTCTATGTTGATCAAAGTATATGTGTTTGTGGGGGAGGTATACCAAGTTTTGATCACCCAAGAACAAACAAAGTCTTAACTTATTCTACTATGATATTAATGTTATTTGTCAAGATTTAGACAAATATGTAAACTGTATAGTTTAAAGTACTCATCTTTGTGATGTTTAAGCCAAAGTTGTGCACAAAAACAATCTAGTTTGATTGACAAGTGGCTTGTATAAAGTATTGATAGTCGAGTGTAACTTTGATAAAGCTATGACATCTAATTGAGGCAAAGCCGAAAATTAGGGCTTATCAAAGAAGGGATCACATTTCTTGACTATGTGAACAAAGTTCAAAGCTAGATAAAGTATTCTTACAAAGTCTAGGAATTTCATGGTTTAATGGAATTGGTACATGCCCATTCTTCAACACCATGAGCGAAACCCAATTCGACGCTAGAAGAAACATCTAGTCTCGAATTCAATGTGGATTGATCGCTCATCAGATGTTGGGAAGAAAAACTTAAAGTGATCCTAAGTTGCTTTATTCGTGATGTTGACAAACGCGGTAGTAGAGTCGTTCCTCGAAGTCTCCATTTCTAGAGTTATGAAGATCTCTAGATTGAGTGCTTTATTCACGAAAGCATGGTATATTAGGGAGAAGCTACCTATATAAGTTCAAGATTTGGCCGTCTTAAAGAAATCAAGGGGCATACTTATGATTTCAATGAACTTATGAATAGATATGGACACAGGGCCTTTAACGTGTCAAGGACATAAGAGTAATGAATTACTTCGTGTGTACTACTCCTTCAATTGATTGGATATATCTGCTTAATTCAATCCGGAAGGACATTAGGGGATATGATCAATTGTAAAGATGCGTGGTACTAGGTGTCAATTCAATCCGGAAGGACATTGGCATTGATGCATGAAATGGGTTAGTCATTATGGTTTGCTAAAGAAGAAAAGGATTATACACTCTAAATGGGGGAGGATTGTTGGAATTTAGAGTGTATAGTGGACATCGGAAATGATTTAATTAATTAAATTAAGTAAATAATTTAATTAAATTAAAGTACATAATCCCAAGGATGATATACATGTGTATTAGTCAAAACATAAAGATCACGGCACGTGAATAGGTTCGCGGCTCGCGAAAATGCCTTAAAAAGTTTCTGGAAAAATTGGTCCTGGAGGTCGCGACCCGCGACAAAACTCGCGACCCGCGAGTTTCTGTTTTTCCATTGGCTTGTTTCGTGTTTTGTTCTGGTTTGTTTTGATGGTTGTATAATAACTTCCTACAGTTATTATGGTTACTTTTAGCCATGTTCCTTGGGTTATATAGGTTGAGTGAAAAGCGATATCGATTCGTGAATCGATCTCGTGTTTCACGGATCAACCTAGTGCTTCATGGTTCAACACTTTGTTTCATGAAGTGGTGTGAGCTATTCTATAAATATAGAATGCTTGTGTGTTGTTTGAATGATCTAGAACATCCATTTTTTTCTGATTTTCTTCTCTTAAGCATTTCAATCAAGAACATACAATCCTTGATTGTGTATTTCCATATTTCTTACCATTTAAGTTACTTTTATGTCATTCCAATATCCTTGTGCTAGGAAATTGGTGTAATTCTTTGTATCTCAAAACATATTTCCGGTTGATTCCCAAGCACCGTAGTAGGGAGGAAATGATGTTTTAGGAAAGAGCATCTCGCCTAGAATTTATATCAACATCCAACAAAATCTTCTTGTTACTTTGTTCGATATATGGTGATTCCCGATGATGTAATCTACATTTGGTGTATGTTAAGCAAAGGTTTGAACTTGTCATATGTAATTTGGTTTTCTACTACAAACTTGTAACTTTATTTTATATGTTTTTTATAAAATTAAAGTCACATTTCTAACAATCTAAAAATCAGCTT